>JAQZBX010044141.1:0-21451 GCA_029593785.1 Cabassous unicinctus
AAAATCTATAAAAATCTACCCAGCAAATGCAGAAAGCATTCTTTTCAAGCACACATGGAATATTTACAAGAAGTGACCATAAGTCGGGTCCTTAAACAAATCTCAACAAACTTCAAGTTTATATAGATTATAGTCTCAGAACACAATTCAATTAAGTTAAAAGCCCATAACAAAAGATGGCAGAAAAAATACATAATAGTTGACAATTATCAAATACAGTTCTAAAATAACTTATGGGTCAAAAAAGAATAAGGGATATTTAAAAAATTAGAACTGAACAATAACCAAAAAATTTACATACTGAAACTTGGAGTATACAGCTTGTTTTAGTTTCCTTGGCTGCTCAAGCAAATACCATGAAATGGTTGGCTTAAACAACAGGAGTTTATTAGCTCACAATTTGAGGCTCTTAGCCCAAATCAAGACATCATCAAGGTGATGCTTTCTCCGCAAAGGCTGGTGTTCTGGGGTTGGCTGCCAGTGATCCTTGGTCCTTGGCTCCTGTGTCACACAGCAATACACATGGTAGCCTCTACCTTTTCTTCAAGGTTCATCAGCTTCTGCCTGCCCCTCTAGCTTTCTCTCTCTCCAGCTGAATTTTATTCTGCTAATAAAAGACTCTAGTAATATGATTAAGACCCATCCTGATTGAGTTAGTTCACACCTTAAATGAAGCAGCAGCATCAAAAGGTCCTAGGAATGGATTAAGTTTATTTTTTTATTTTTTTTAAAGATTTATTTATTTATTTATTTATCCCCACTTGCTGCTTGTGTTTGCTGTGTTCATTTGCTGTGTGTTTTTTCTGTGTCTGCTTATCTCCCCCTTGCTGTGAGGTCTTGCTGCATCAGCCCACCGTGCCGCACAGGCCAGCCTGCCCTCAGAAGGAAGCCCCTGGAAGCGAACCCGGGGCCTCCCATATGGTAAACGGGAGCTCTATCGATTGAGCCACACCGACTTCCCTGGATTAAGTTTAAGAACATGTTTTTCTGGGGTACATAGCTCCAAACCTCCACACAGCTAAAGCAGTATTTTGAGGGACATTTTTAGTCTTAAATGCTATTATCAGAAAAGAAGAAAGGCAAAAAATTAATGAACTAAACATCCAACTTGAGATTAAGGAAGGAAAACAAAGCAAAACAGAAAAAAATCAAGAAAAAAACCTGAAGATTGGAATCAGAAAAAAGAGGAGGAATTAATGAAAAAGAAAATAAGCATACAATTGAGATATTATAAAAGCTACTGGTTCTTTGAAAAGATCCTGAAATAGACAAATTTTTGGCAAGATTGTTCTAGAAAAAGGTGCAGTAAACAATATTAGGAATAAAAAGGAGACAACCGCAGATGCTTTATGACAATAAATAAATGATAAAAAGCATTGTGTACAAATTTATGCCAATATAATTTAAAATTTAGATGAAAAGGACACATCCTTTAAAATACATTGCATAGTGGGTCCTGAGGGGAGGGGGAGGGAGGAATAGAATAGATGGAACATGGGGCATTTTTGGGGTGTTGGAATTGTTCCACATGATCTTGCAATGATGGATACGGGACAAGTTAAATTTTGTCAAAATTTATGAAAGTGTATGGTCCAAAATGTAAACCATAATGTAAATCATTGACCATGGTTAGTAGCAATGCTTCACTATTTGTACATCAATTGTAACAAATGTACCATCCACATATAAAATGTTATTAATAGGGGAAAGGGGGAAAATGGGAGGATGTTGGGCATATGGGAATCCCCTATATTCTGTACGTGACTTTTCTGTAACCTAAAGCTTCTTTGAAGATAAAATGAGAAAAATAAGATACTGGGGGAATAAATGGAAAAAAATGTCATTGTACATACAAGACAATAGATCTTTCAGTGATGTAAGACATAACACCAACATTTTTTTTTTAATTTAATTTTTTATTATTTCAATTTTTAAATTTTTTTTGTATTTTATTTGTTATTTTTAAAACTATCATTATTACTTCATTTTCTTAGTAATTTTACTTGGTTATTTTGTAGGCTTCATTTTTGAAGAAACTTTGGATCACAGAAGGTTACAGCTGTGGCAGGGGAGGATCATTGGTGTGGGGTGTCAGTGATGGGGAATGCATGGGAGGAGGTTCACCTGGGGCATATCTATAAGGCATATGAATGAGTTCAAGTGTTCATGAGGCATTGTCATGGTAGGTGGAGATCCATACAAGAACCAAAAGAATGTCGCATTCCCATCCTGGGAAGTTCTGCCACATTCTCTAATGGGACAGCAAGAATCCCCTGAGTACAGGAGCAGTGACTAGTGAAGGAGGATGGACCACTGACGGGCCCTTGATATTGAAGACTATATCTATGAACCTTTTCTTCTGAAACTGAAACTTAGCTTAGTATTATAGGTTGCCTAAGAGTTACCTCCTGAGAGCCTCCTTGCTGCTTAAATGTGGCCACTCTCTAAGCCAAACTCAGCATATAAATGTATTACCTTCCCCCTGGTGTGGAACATGACTCCCAGGGATGAGTCTCCCTGGCATCGAGGGATTACTACCAAGCACCAACTAGCAATGCAACTGGAAAAAGACCTTGACCAAAAGGGGGAAAGGGTAAAGACAAATGAGTTTATATGGCTAAGAGACCTTAAAGTGAATTGGGAGATCATTCCAGAGGTTATGCTTATGCATGTCTCAGCAGGATCTCATTGACTGCCACAGTAAATAATGCCTGAAATAGCAGGGCTCCTGAGGGCTCTGGAGACATCCAGATACTATAGGCAGGGCTGACAGCTCAGGAGTTTGATGCCCTGCCAGTGGGCCCTACTTGGGAATTTATGCTCCCCAATGTGACAGAGTTGGACTCGGTTGTGGCTCTTCTGGCCCTTCTATGTGAACCTACAGTTAGTACTAGAGTTGATAGGTTTATGTCTAAGAGACTTAAATCTTTCGGCTTTCCATGTGCCAATTGGACCCTGAATCTCAACAGAGTTGTAACACCTACTCTCCAGTTCATTGGACTCACCCAGGACAATTAACAAGGAAATGATGATGGATAATGACTATCCCAAGGAACAGAGTCTACAACTAGAAGCAAAATAGTCCATCCATCTACCCCATGGGATCTTAGACCCCTCTCAATTAAAGGAGGAGTGGGTATCACCATCCCAGAATCCTCAGGGTTGGGAGTGAATGATGGACTAGAGTAGACTTACTGTTATTCTACTATAGACTTATTGCTATTCTAGCAATGGAAGAATTTTTATCATTGATGTGGAGGCAGTGGCCACCGGAGGTTCTGAGGGGAGGGAGAGGGAAAAATAGGCGTAATATCAGGGCATTTTTGGGACATTGGAATTGTCCTGAATGACATTGCAATGACAGATACAGGTCAGTATATATATTGTCATAACTTACAAAATTGTGCAGGAGAAAGTTTAAACTATAATCCACACTTAGCGGCAATGCTCCAATATGTTTTCATCAATTGTAACAAACGTACCATACTAATGAAGGATGTTGTTAATGTGGGAAAGTGTGGGAGGGATAGGGAGTGGGGCATATGGGAATTTCCTACATTTTTTATGTAACATTTATGTAATCTAAGTATCTTTAAAAAAATTTTTTTTAAGTATTTAAAAAAATACATTGTATAGTACATATTATATATTAAATATTGCCTAATAAAACAAGAAGTAGAAAACCTGAATAGTTCTATAATAGTGTTTAAAAAGCATCAAGTCTTTCCAAAGAAAAAAGATGAGCCCAAGATGGCCTAACAAACAAGTTCTACTAACACTTATTATTGTAGGAATAAATAATTCCAATCTTTCAGAAATGATTTCAAATCACACAAAGAAGAACTACTCCAATTCATTTTATGAAGGTAGTCTAATCTTGATGACAACACCTGACAAGGATACAGAGAAAGGAAAATTACAGGCCTATTTCACACATGAACATAAATGCAAAAGTACTAAAAAATTAGTAAACTGAATCTATAAAAAATATATATTATACCATGACCAAGTTGGGCTTATTCCAAGAATGCAAGGTTAGGTTAACATTTTAAAATATTAATAGAACAATCACAGATCAAAATAAGATCATAATCATCCCAACATATAGAGAGAAATGATTTGATAAAAAATAAATGCAATATCAGTTCATGATGTAAAGGAAAAATAAACACAACTCATAGCAAACCAGGAAGAAGGAAACTTCCTTAACCTTTTAAATAGTTTATTAGTTAGGGTTCTCCAGAGAAACAAAACTGACAGGAATTGGCTCACAAAACCTACAGGAATTGGCTCATAAACCCCGAAAGGAATTGGCTCATGCAATTGTGGAGACTGGCAAGTTTGAATTCCACAGGGCAGGCTGCAGGTTGGGAACTCCAATGAAAGTTTGGATGAATTCCCCAGGAAAAACTGGCTGGCTGAAGTACTGATAGAAAATGTCCCTTCTGACTACTGAAATCATCAGTTCTCCCTTTAAGGCCTTCAACTGATTGGATGAGACATCTCTCATTGCTGAAGGCAAGTTCTTCTGTATAAAGTAGATGTCATCAGGCATAGATGGAACCAACTGACTAATGATTTAAATCCACAAAACACCCTCACGTGAACAATCAGGCCAGTGATTGCTTGACCAAACAATTGGACACAAAAACCTAGCCAAGATGACACAAGAAATTAACCGACACCAATGGTATTACAAAAATAATTCTTAATGGTATCTATAAGCAAATATAATTCTTAATGGTGAAACATTGAAAGTTTTATTCAACTGTACTGAAGGTCCTAGCTAGTGCAGTAAGGCAAAAAACGTTGAAGGGTTACAGAAAAAGAAACAGCTTTTTTATTTCAGATAAGTCACTGCCTATTTAGAAAATCCAAGGTAATCTATATATAAATTATTAGAATTAGTAAGAATTTCACTGGGTCATTACATTAAGAATATACAAAAATCAGTTGCCTTTCTATACACTACAACAAAACAGGTAGTAAATTTGATTAAAAAATATTGTATACATATACCAAAAAATTTTCAGGTAGCTAGGAATAAATCTTTTAAAAATCTAGCAAAGTCTTTATGATGAAAATTGTAAAACCTCATGAAAAATAATTTCAAAAGCCTAAATAATTAGAGAGAGATGTTGGCCATATGTTAGAAAGCCCAGTATCATAAACATACAATTCTCCCAAAACTGAGCTAAACTAAATGGAATTCCAATTAAATAAAATCTTCAGATTTTTTTTGTGTGTGTGCAAATTGGCAAGCAGATTCAAAAATTTATATGATAGCTCAAATGGCCCAAGAATAGCCATGACAACTGTGGTGGGTTGAAGCTGTACATACCCCAGAAAAAAGTGTTCTTAAATCTAATCCATTCCTATGGGTGTAAACCCATTTAAGTAGAACCTTTTGTTGAGGCTACTTCAGTTAAAGTGTGACCCACCTCATTCAGAATGGGCCTTAATCCTATTACTGGAGCCCTTTATAAAAGGAATGAATACAGAGAAAGAGAGAGAAAGCTATAGAAGCATGAAGTTGAAATTATTGAAACCCAAAAGAGGAGGGAGAGACCAGTAGGCACCACCATGATCGTTGCCACGTGACACAGAAGCCAAGGATCACTGACAGCTGGTTGTCGGAAAGAAAGCATTGCCTTGATGATGCCTGATTTGGATATTTTCCTGGCCTCAAAACCATGAACAAATAAATTCCCATTGTTTATGGCAACCCATTTCATGGTATTTGCTCTAAGCAGCCTAGGAAACTAAAACAGATTTTGTTACCAGGAGAGTAGGGTGCTGCTATTGCAAATATCAAAAATGTGGAAATAGCTTTGGAGTTGGGTAATCGGTAGAGGCTGGAAAAATTGTGAAGTGCTTGATAGAAAAGGTCTAGACTGTTCTGAAGAGACTCTTGGTAGAAATAAATGAAGCCTTAGACAAAAATGATGAATCTGTTGTTAAAGGAAAGACAATCCTTGTTTTAAAGTGTCAAAGAACTTGTTGAAATTGAGTCCAGATGTCAGATGGAAGGCAGAACTTGAAAGTAATGTCCCTGGATACGTAGCTGGGGTTCCAAGCTAAATGTGGAAAGTGCAGCTTGGGTTTTCCTTGCAGCTTACAGTAAAATACAAGAGGAAAGGGATAAGGTGAGAACTGAATTCCTGAGTACAAAGAAACCAGAAATTGATGGTTTGGAAAATTCTGAATTTCTGGAAAGTGAGTCCCTAGAGAATAGCGCTCCATGTGAGGGTTCAAATGCACATGGAACCAGTCAGCAATCTCCATGGAAGTCAGGATTGGAAATATAGCTATCAGGAAGGATCTGTGGAAAGTTCTGATGGTTTGGACCCCTGGGTAGTACATGCAAAACTGAGATATGTATGAATGGAACCACTGCCAGCCTGGACTAAAAGGGAGAGATTGAAGGAAAAATCACCTTCAGCAGAGCCACAGAAGCTGAGGTCTGAACTGAAGACATCTTCTCGGGCCAAGAGAGCAGGCCCACCCCTGTGTGTGGAGAGGGTGAGTGAGCCCTCACACTGGGAGAGGGCAGGCCTTCCACACTGTTCTTCAGGTAGAGTGCTTTTACGCCATTGTTCTCAGAGGGTGGAGCCTATGCAGAGAATTGCAGAGAATCTGACTGCTGCCCCAGTATTCTCAGAGGGTGAAGACTGTGTCTCAGGGATTGCAGAGAGCCTGGTTGCCATCCCAATGCTTGAGGAGGGTAGAGGTTTGACCCAGCCCATGGGGAGATGGTGGCCATTACCCAAGCAATTAGAAGAGTTGCAGCTGCTGCTCCATCAGGCATGGAGGGAAAAACATTGCCCATAGATGACTCTCAGACCTTGAAATCTAATGGAGTATGCCCTGCAGAATTTTGGAATTGTTTGGGGCCTGTGACCCCTATTTTCCTTACAATTTCTCCCTATGGGAATGCAAATGTTTGTCCTATGCCTATCTCTCCCTTTAATATGGGAAGCAGACAACTTGCTCTCTAGGTTTCACAGGTTCACAGACAGAGGGTAATTGTGCCCCAGGACAGGCCACACCCATAACCGGTTTTGATGAGATGTTGTACTAAGCATTATTTATGGAATGACTTAAGGCTTTTGGGATATTGTGATGGAATGAATGTATTCTGAATATAGAAAGAACAAGGCTTTTTGGGATTCAGAGGATGGAGTGTGGTGGTTTGAAGCGGTATGTGCCCTAGAAAAACATGTTCTTAAATCGAATCCATTCCTGTGGGTGTACACCCATTGTAAGTAGGGCTTTTAAAAAATGTATTAATTATTTAAATTATTTTAATTAGAGAAGTTGTAGTTTTCCAGAAAAATCATGTAAAAATACAGCATTCCATATACCCTCCTATTGTTGACACTTTGAATTAGTGTAGTACCTTAACCACATTCACATATATAATGCAGTGCTGTTAATTACACTCAAAATATTGTAGTACCATCACCACCATCCATTTCCAAACCTTGACAATCAACCCAAATAGAAATTTTGTACAAATTAAGCATTAACTCCCAATATTTTACCCCCCAACCCAGCCCCTAGCAACCTATATTCTATATTCAAACTCTACACATTTCCTTATTCTAATTATTTCATATGAGTTAGATTATTCAATACTTGTCCTTTTGTGTCTGGCTTATTTCACTCAGCATATTGTCTCCAAGGTTCATCCATGTTGTCATGATTAAAGACTTGATTCCTTTTTAATGCTGAATAATATTCCATTGTATGTATATACCACATTTTGTTTATCCATTCACTGTTTAATAGATACTTGGCAATTGTGAAAAATGCCGCTATGAACATCAGTGTGCAAATATGTATTTGAGCCCCTGCTTTCAATTCTTTTGGGTATACACCTACTAGAGGGATTTCCAGGTCATATGGTAATTCTGTATTTAGCTTTCTGAGGAACTGCCATACTGTCTTCCCCAGCTGCTGCGCCATTTTACATTCCCACCAGCAATGAATGAGTGCTCCTATTTCTCCACATCCTCTCCAACACTTGTAGTTTTCTGGTTTTTTCATAATAGCCATTCTAATGGTTGTGAAATGGTATCTCATTGTGATTTTCATTTGCATTTCCCTGATATCTAGTGATGAACATCTTTTCATGTGCTTTTTAGCCATTTGTATATCCTCTTTGGAGAAATTTCTATTTGAGTCCTTTGCTCATTTTTAATTGGGTTGATTTATTGTTGAGTTGTAGATTTCTTTATATATTCTGGATATTAAACCCTTATTGGGTATGTGGTTTCCAAATATTTCCTCCCATTGGGTAAGTTGTTTTTTCACTTTCATGATAAAGTCCTTTGATGCACAAAAGTTTTTAGTTTTGATGAGCTCCCATTTATCTATTTTTTTCTTTTATTGTGTGTGCATTAGATATAAAGTCTAAGAAACCACTGCCTAATACAAGATCCTAAAGATGCGCCCATACATTTTCTTCTAGTCATTTTATAGTCCTGGTTCTTACATTTAGGTCTTTGATCCATTTTGAGTTAATTTTTGTATATGGTGTAAGACAAGGGTCCTCTTTCATTCTTTTGCATATGGATATCTAGTTCTGCCAGGACCATTTGTTGAAAAGACTATTCTTTCCCAATTGAGTGGACTTGACACCTTGTGAAAAATCAGTTGGCTATAGATATGATGAACTATTTCTGAACTCTCAATTCTATTCCATTGATCTGTATTCTATCATCATGCCAATACCATGCTGTTTTGACCACTGTAACTTTGTAATAAGCTTTAAAGTTAGGAAGTGTTAGACCTCCAACTTTATTCTTCTTTGTCAAGATAGTGTTGGCTATCTTACCCCTCCACATAAATTTGAAAATTGGCTTTTCCATTTTTACTGTTAGAATTTTGATTGAGGGAAGCGGGTGTGGCTCAGTGGATAGAGCCCCCGTTTACCATATGGGAGGCCCGGGTTCGCGTCCCGAGGCCTCCTTGTGAGGGCACGCCGGCCTGAGCGGTGCGGTGGGCTGATGCAGCAACCTCACGGCAGGAAGCGGGTGTGGCGCAATGGATAGAGCACCCATTTACCATATGAGAGGCCCCGGGTCCCCTTCCCAAGGCCTCCTTGTGAGGGCAGGCCAGCTCGCGCGGCGCCGTGGGCTGATGCGGCAAGACCTCATAGCAAGGGAGAGATAAGCAGACACAGAGAAGACACGCAGTGAATGGACACAGCAGCACAAGCAGCAAGGGGGAGATAAATAAATAAAAAAAATCTTTAAAAAAAAAAAAATTTTTTTGATTGAGATTCTGTAAATTATGTTGCATAGAATTGACATCTACCCAAGTGACATTAGTTTTCCAATCCATGAACATGGAATGTCCTTCCATTTATTTAGGTCTCCTTCAATTTCTTTTGGCAATGTTTTGTAGTTTTCTGTGTACAAGTCCTTTACATCCTTGAATTTATTCCTAGATATTTGATTCTTTTATTTATTTTAGGAGGTACTGGAGCTTGAACCCAGAATCTCATACATGGGAAGCAGGCATTCAACCACTGAGCTACTCGCTCCCCTGATTCTTTTAGATGCTATGATAAATAGATGTTTTTCTTGGTTTCCTACTCAGGTTGCTCACTACAAGTATATAGAAACACTCTTGATTTTTGCATGTTGATCTTGTACTGCACCACTGTGCTCAATTTGCTTTTAAGCTCTAGCAGCTCTGTCATAGATTTTTTGGGAATTTCTATATATAGAATCATGTCATCTGCAAATAGTGAAAGTTGTACTTCTTCCTTTCCAATCTGGATGCCTTTTGTGGCAGTATGAAATTATTTTATGAATCCCAAAAAGAAAGACTGTTTGTAAATCATCTATTCCCCTGGGTGTGATACCCTTTGATTGTATTAAATTTAGTTGAGGATCTTTTTGATTAGATTACTTGATAAGATTGCTTTAGGGCTTTTGATTGGACTATGTCAGTGAGGCATGGCTCAGGTTGAGTCTCCGTCCCCTTGGTGGGTCTGATATAAACAGAGACACAGAGACACACAGACAGAGACAGGAAAAAGAAGCCGTCATGTTTGAACCTGCCATGTAAAAGATTTAGAGGATTGCTTAAGCATGAAGCCCCAAGAGGTTGGGCCCATGGTGCAGCTCAAGAGGAGACAATCCCTGCTATATGTCTGATAGCTTACAGCTGAACTTAGGAAGAAAGTGGTACAGCCGAGATATAGGAGGCCTGGAAAGAGACAAGCTGGTTGCCCTTAGCTGAGCTCCAACCTCGCCAGACATCAGTGGCCATCTTGCTTCAACATGTGGCAGCCAACTTCGGTGTGAAAACATCTCTGATGGTGCCTCAGTTTGGACTTTTCATGGCCTTAGAATTGTAAGCTTTTACCCCAAATAAATCCCCTTTATAAAAGCCAACCCAATTCTGGTACTTCACATCAGCAGCCCTTTGGCAAACTAAAACACTTTTTATTTCTTTTTCTTGCCTAACTGCTGTGGCTAGAACTTCCAGTACAATGTTGAATAACAGTGGTGACAGTGGGCATCTTGTCTTGCTCCAGATCTTAGAGAGAAAGTTTCAGTCTTTCACCACTGAGGATGACGTTAGCTGTGGGTCTTTCACATATGACGTTTATCATGTTGAAGAAGTTTCCTTCTATTCCTAGTGTTCTAAGTGATTTTATCAAGAAGGGGGGCTGGATGACTTGATTTGGACATTTTCCTGGCCTCAAAACCACAAGTGACTAAACCAACCCATTTCATGGTGTTTGCTTTGAGCAGCTTAGAAAGCTAAAACAACACCCCGAAGAACAAAATATAGAGAGGCGCCTATCTCACATATCATAAAGCTTTAGAATAAAGAGAGAATGACAATCACGCAGAGCTGGGATTACTGACTAATGGAACTAAATAGAAAGCTCAGAAACAGCTCCCCACGTATAAGGACATTTGATTTATGGCAAAGATGGCACTGTGGAACAATGGGGAAACAAATCTTTTCAATACATGATGCTGGAGCAATTGGGTATCCATTTGGGAAAAAATTACACTGGTTTTCTCATGTAATATACACATACAACAATCAAGTCCAGATGGAGGCCAAACTTAACTATAAGAGATAACTTAGTAGACTATCTTCATGATCCTGGACAAGGGAAAGATTAACTGAACTAATTTAAAGTCAAGAATTTCTGTTCATGAAAAGACATCATTAAGAGAAAGAAAAGGTAGGCCACAGATTGGGAGAAAACTTTTGCTACAATACAACCAACAAGCAACCTTACAAATTAGTGAAAGACAACCCAATTTTAAAAAGAGGAAAGACTTGTACAGGTGTTTACGAAAGAGAAAAATCTAAATGACCAAGAAACAAATGAAAAGGTGTTCAACCTCATTGACAGGGAAGGAAATGCAAATTAAACTCACAACGTGAACCATTAACTAGCCATGTAGTGTCAAAAATAAGAAGTCTGACAACACCAAGTAGTGGCGAGGATATGGAGCCATAGGGGCTCTTTGGCACTGCTAGTGGTTTAACTGACACAAGCCCTTTGAAAAACAGTTGGAATTACCCAGTAAAGTTGAAGAAACATATAGCCTATAACCCAGTAATTTCACTTATAGATGCAGACCTAGTGAAACGCTTGTCCACCTGCACTAGGAGACCTGTGTAAGAATAGTTACAGCAGTATTGTTCATAGTAGCCCAAACTGAAAACAACCATTTACAATCCATTTACAGTAGACTGAATAAATAAATCTTTGTATATGCATACAATAAAACACAACTCATCACTGTGAATGAATGAATTTCACCTGCTGTAGGCAACAAAGATGAACAGCAGGAACATAATGTTAAGCAAGAAAAGCAAGTAGCTTAAGGATAGAAACAGCACAATTCCATTTATTTAAACTTTTAAAACATGCAAAGCAAAAAAATTTTAGTGACATCTTCAAATTGCATTTTGATTACATTTACTCTTCAGAGATTTTGCTAAAAAAAGCTAGCATTGCACAAATTCTTTTTAGTATCAAAGTAATGTTCCTTAAATGACCTAATTTTGACCCATTATCCTTGTTTGTGGCTCTTTTTCCTTTTGATCCCACAGCTGAATTTCTACATGGGATGGAGTAGACCAGAAATTTGCATTTGACCTTTCATGTATTTAGCATCTAATAAATAAGTACTCTATATAGGGCATCAAGTTTACTTCTGGGGATTCCAGCCATAGGTTCTTTCACTTGGACAGATGTTTCCCCAAATTTCTCTCCAGAGTTATGTCACGATATAAGTTTGATGTGAAAAACAGAACAAAACACAACTAAAACTTTGTATTATTTAGGAGTATAAATACATATACAATAGAAACTCAAGAGAATGATCAATGCAGACCTCAGGACAGTGTTTAACTGTGAGGTGGGAGGGCAGGAGATGGGATAGAGAGGAATATGCAGGAACTCAGAGGCAATATTAATGTTCTTTTTCTTAAACTGAGAAACGGGTACAGATATGTTAGTAGCAGTAGTATTATTTAAAGTACGTATTATAAATATTCTTTTATTTCTACTTGATATTTAATAACAGCAATTTTAAATGATTCTAAAATAACACCTTATTTGAAAAAAACTGTAGTAGTAATAACAACAAAATTGTGAATCTAAAAACCTACCAGTTCTTGAATGATTACCATGCACAAATACCTTAAATACATTAGCTATATTGATTCTCACAAACCCCTCTGCCATGGGAATTTTATTGCTCCCATTTTACAAATGAGGAAATGAGGCTCAGGGAGCTTCAGTGACTTGCTCAAGGTCATACAACTTAAAGATGAAGGATATGGAGTCCTAAACCAGGTTTATCTGATTCTAAGATTGTGCTCTTAACCACTAAAAAGATCCTTCCTTATTCCTGTCTGCCAAGCCGAACTACCCTATAAGACTACGGGAAAATGGCAGCTTGGTCATATTCTCCAGAGTAGCAAGCTTATTTTTCGAGATTCCCTAGGAAAGGATTCCTAGTTCCCACAATCCCTACAGTTAGGAACTCTTCCCAGTTGTTTAGTCGATTGTTCAGTCTCACAGTTCTGCCTGGAGTGACGAAACGTCTGGGATGGTGCCTCCTAGCCTGAAGCAGAGAATTACAGAATTTTCTGGTCTCTACTAAGCTTATTCAATCTAGCAAGTTCTGACTGAGCATCAGTCTGTGGTTGGTATGGCTGGTGGGACACAAGAAACAAGAGGCAGTCCCAGGCTTCTGAGCATCTACAGTTCTTCTGGAGACAAGCTGGTCACAAACAAACAGATAACACTACACAGCAGTTAGGTGGGAAATGTCTTAACCAGGTTGGGAAGTAACCAGGGGATTCACTAACTACATCTGGCCCCAACTTTTAATAAAGCATTCTTGGGAAGAAGTTTCCCATCACAAAGGAAGAAATACAAATATTTAAAAAGCAAACAAGCCATCGGCTGCTCTCAGACCCACTGCCATATGCTTTGCTTTTTTGAGCTTACGGCTTAACATTAAAATAACAGGCTTGCATTCCTCAAATATCTCTACTGCTGTTCCTTCCTTCTACTACTTGAAAAGGCTGTCAGCTGCTGTCACTTGAAGGAGTCACCGTATTAGCCGCCACTGTTTACTGCCTACTGTGACGTGGCAATTAGTTTAATAAGCCTCCTCTGGGATGACACCCTAGGCCACCAAAGTAGGAGCACATGCTGAAGTCCAATGTCTAATGAAGATGTATGTGCTTGCTGGGGGTGAAAAGAGGAGAGCACTGCTTTATAAATATTGAAGAGGAAAACTGAATTCCATTGCATTCGGTCACACTTTACTTATGGGTAAAGGACCTAATATTTTTTAAAGTGCTTTAACCACTTTAAGGTTTCATGGGCTAAAGAGCTTTGGATAAAATCCAGAAATATACTCGTGTGCAAAACAGCAAGCGTGAGATCTGCCAAAAGTGAAACACTGCAGCAAAGCTCCTCAATTCACTCTGCGTAAATAGCCGAACTCACAAAAGAAATCTCTACTCAGAGGTTTCCTGGATTATAACAAGAATTCTCTCAACTGGGAGAAGAGAAGTGCCCTTTTCACTTGAAGACAAAGAAATGTTTGTAATGGAAATGTGTGAACCAATTTTCCAAGCAGAGCTGCTGAAACGCACTGATTAGGCATACAGTGAGGTGATGAGGCAGAGCATAAAGCACCCTGACCCAGTTAAGTGTGCAGTCTGCACCTACTTCTGAAAGTGAAGAAAACCAGCCTGGGCCATATTCCACATTCCTTCCCCTCTAGCCCTGCCCCAAGCCACCCCCTGCCCATCACTAACCCTGCCCTTAGACAGTTAGAACCTTCCAGCACACAATGGAATGTTTACTGTTTGGGCCACTGCATTCTGGTTACTAAGCTACCACCACAGAGGATAAAATGGTAACTGAGAAGCCCCAAAGACAATGTCTTTCTCAACAGCCTAACCAAGAGGCAGCAGATGACTCGAGCATTGGACAGTTTTTAATGACAATTCTTAGGTTCTATACAAATATTGATTGATTTAGGTAAGCAATTCCGTTTCTTAGAGAATAAAACCAAGGCACAAAGAGGTCAACTATCTTGATCAAAGTTCTCTAAAATATAACAATCACCCAGAGCTAGTAGAAGCCCTTGGTAACGCAGAACAAACCAGCTATAGAGCAATGTTTCCCAAATCGCAGTCACTGGAGTTCATTCAACATAACTTTTGCCATATCTTTGTATATTTGTATTATTTACATTAATATTTTTCTTTAAACTGACCTTAAAATAACCCATTTAATTTAGTCCATGAAATAATTTCCATGAAATCACACTTTGATAGGCAGTTATATTTATGTAATTTATATTAAAATAAAAGTATAACTTAAAATAAAAATGTTCATCCACAATGCATCTAAATCATCTTGAGTAGCCCAAGGGTACATACACATTGGGAAAGAGTGGGTAAAGGACTGTAACTAAATAAGGATGACCCCCAAATATTATTAGGGTGACCTATCAGACTAGGTCTGTTCCTAAATATTTGGAAAAGACAAACTAAAGAAAATTTTGTGCTATTTACCCTCACTGATGGCCTTTCAGGGATTAAACTAGACAGACTGGAGAGAGGAAGAGGAGAGGAAGTAGAGTCACTTCTGAGTAAGGGAAAACAAAAACCTAGGATCACTCACATAAAATTTTCCGGATATTCACTCAGGGCCATGTCGATGATGTTGAGAGCATCATGGTAGTGCTTTTGTGCTGACAATAAGAGGGCAAGGAGGTGCAGTGAGTTGGCATCGTCGCCTTGAAGCTGAAGTGCTTGGCGGACGTACCCCAGAGCCTCTGGAATCTGGTTGAAAACAAAACCAAAAAGAATTTTTAAACACACACACACATGCGTGCATGCCACAGAGGCCACCATTTCAATATCTGATTCTCTGTCAATATCAAGAGATGTCTCACTTTGTGCCTCATCCAGATTTTAAGCCAAGTCCTTATGATAGTGGCAGGAAATTAACCACAAACATGGAAACAGTTGCCCTCTTCAAACTATAGTCTGGCCGATGAAGACCCTGTTTTCTGCACAACTGACAATACCACATCTTTCATCTGTCCCTAAATAAATACTTTCCCTTTTTCCACAAAGTTGAGTGTGCCCAAGATGATTTCACTCTGAATGGAGATACATACAAATTGCCAGAGGTTTTTAGTGGAATTAAACTGTCTTAGCCAAACTGCTCTCATTTTTAGAAGTATTATTGAAATTAAAATACTTAATAGGTTACAAAATCTTTAATAGAACTTTACAAATGATCAGTTGCCTGTGGTTCTTTTCAAGGTCCTTTGTCCTAGATCTCCATTAGACATCAAAGAAGTATGGAAACAAACAAAAACAAAACCCCACCCACACCTTTCCAAACTACAACCCAAAATAATCCAAGAACAAATTGCAATGCCACATACAAAGCAGATGTATCCAAATTCAAGTAGGACCAGATACAACCTTAACCTTTAAAATGCATCAGCAGTTTATGATTTTCTTCAAAACCATCCAAGCACAAGGCTGGTAAAATGCAGACATAATGGATATTTGAACACTCTGAATTCCAAGCAGGTTTAACATTACCAAAGAGAATTAGAACTTGAAGCTGCATTTCGAAATAGAGCTCTGGATTGAACTGTTCTTACACAACTACCCCAGGGACTCCTTCCACCCAGTCCCTGTGCTGGACCATCTTCTCAGGACTCCTGTTTCCTCCAGCACCCTCAGGAACTTCAGTCCTTAGTAGGAGCCACAACTTCTGTCTTTCCTAAGCCTATTAGTTTTCCTCTCTGAGTTTCTATGTCTGAAGGATTTAGGTTATAATGCTGGCAATGGAGGCTTTCTGCTTTTGAACCACACACTCTCGACTGGAAAGGAGATCATCCAGCCCAACCCTTCATTTTCAGGGAGGAAACAGGCTCAGAGAGATGAAGTGACCTGGGCAAGGTCACCCAGCTGCTGAGTGAGTTGAGGACGACCCTAGAGCTGATTCTTCTTTATTCCTCTCCTGGCCAGTCAAATGGCATTGTCGTTAAAGAATTGGACCAAACGCCCCTCACCATGGTCAGTAGGGGACACTCCCGTGTAGGCCTGGTGTCCCAATGCTGTGAGCCCACACAGCTCTATCCACGTATCCACTCCACTCTTCAGGGTGACAACCTGCCGTGTGAGCAGCACCCAACCTGGGAGGGTCAGAAGGCATGGTGCCATGGGTTGGGGTGCCCACAGAAATCAGGGACAAACCGATACAGTGTTTAAAACGATGGCCTTAAAGACAGCTGAGTTGAAGGAATTCAAAGCCGGTTCCTGCACTTAGCAAGTATTTACTGAGTGCCTAACATGTCAGGTGGTGTGCCAGGTGCCAGGGTAAAGCACTGGCAATGACAGGCTGGGTTCCTGCCCTCATGGAACCTCAGGTCTCATGAGAAGGACAAACGCTGCTCAAGAGGGCTGAGCAAGAGGAAGAGGAAGAGCTACAGGAAGGCTTCACGAGGGAGGTGAGGGAAGCTCCTGGTGGAGGGGAAGTCAGATGGCCAGTTATCAGGCCACAGCGGCTGCTGAGGCAGCTCTTGGCAAGCTTGGATCAGTCCAGCTGTGAGCTACAGCATGCCAGGTGAGAGAACCTCTATAGGGGAGGAGTCTTGGTTTCCTCAGGCCTCTGGTCACCAATGGGAGCCCCTCTCAACCATTCTCAGACAACTGGGAAGTCAGATGAATATGTAAAGCTCAGGCCTGCCAGAGGAATGGGAAGTCTGGGGAAGTGACCTTCGATTCACCTTCCCAGTCAGCACTCAGGAATGTGCTGGAGTTGCCACCACTGTCTTCCACCTGGTAGGCAGACAGGCATGTGGCCAGAATCTCCAGAACAGCTGGGAGGGGATGGGAGGCTATGAGAATGTGGGAAGATGAAGGTCAGGGAAGCTTGCTCCTCCTATTTTGAGTAGCCACTGTGTATAACTGTTTGTATCTTAAAGAAACTGGTATCTTTTGTCCACACCTGCTAGCATCTTCCTGCCAATCACTGGTAACCTTATGACCAGCAGGCCCAAATCGCTGACTAAATCTCCACCACGCAGCCCAGCACTGGGTTCTGCTGTTCCTGTCAGCAAGTGAAGAAGGCTGCTTGCTGACTGCTGGGTTCAGGGTACATGCCGTGTGCTGCAGCCCACGCCAACATCTGACTCGGGCTGGGTCTTCCACATTTGTGGGTTTAATTCCTAAAAGCAGAGCCTGGAAACTCCTGTGTGTTCATAGATGATGCCTGAACTAACCAAAACCCCGAGGGTCTTTACTGGGAGGAGTTGGCATCTGCTGAGGTGAGTCCCTGGTTCCTAGTCAGCCTCAAGTGAAGGAAGGAAGGTCATCCACTGCTCAAGCTGAGTTGCTGAAAGAACTGCAAGGAGACAGTGTACCAAGTTTAGGGGACATCAATGAAACTGACCTGTCTGGAGATGGCAAGCTGCAGAGCCAGGTAGAAAGCTGCTTGGTGATCTGTTGGTGACAGGCTGTGGGCCCTGAAAAAGTATTGATGGCTATTAGCACACAGAAGAGGCTGCTCTTACTTTCCCTATCAAACCAGTCTTTATATTTGCATTTCTACACCAAGGCCACATATTTAGTTTAATATTTACTTTAAACCCTTCTCCTTAGAACACTGTCTGCTAACAAATGCAAAGCACTTTTCCTCTTACAGCATATATAGGTATGACAGAGGAGTGCATCTGTGTATTATGTTTAGTGTCTAAAGTGGCTGCCGATGACCCAGGCTTTGAGGAGCACTGGGGAGCCAGGAGGCGAGGGATCCTTGGGCCCTGAGGCCTGACCTCCCCCCACCAGACTCTTGCCTGGGGCTGAGCCAGGAGGCCTGTGTGTCATGCTGGGACACAGAGAAGCCACATGTGGACTTGGTTAAGGGATGGCTGCTATGGTTAAGTTTAGGCATGGCCTTAACACTACTTCATCCAAATTTCTGGATTTCAGAGAAGCCATATGAAAATCAAAGACCTCGCTTGGCTTATAAAATGAGGTTTTGGTTTCTGGTGAACTATAAGGGGGAAAAGAAAGATATTCACTCAATCTTTTGAAGTGTCTACTGATTTCCATGCAATTTAGTTCATAAAACTGCGATTTTTAAGATTCTGTGGTGAGACACTGGGCTTTTTTCTTTTTTTTAAGAGGTAATGGGGATTGAACCTGGGACCTCGTACTTGCAAAGCAGGTGCTCAACCACTGAGCTATACCTGCTCCCCACTGGGCTTACTTTTATAACTGATCTTTGACCCAGAATGGAAAGAGGCTGTTCTGGTATCCTCATTGGTTGCAAATATGGACTTTTTTATATGGAGCCAATTGTATTTTACCATGAGCAACTAAAAACGTGACTATGTACAAGAAATAATTCTGTGTTTTGCAGTCTGGTGGGAGGAGAAAAACAAACTTTCGCTTTCTTTAAAAAGCACTGTGGAGCATACTAATTATAAACGGTGGGACCCTCCCCATCCCCCCATAGTAAATAGACCTTCATGCTGTTCTGTCAACATTCTGTGATTAAAGAAGAATCTTCTACGGGCAGAAAACAAACTCAAGATAAAAAAGGAATCAAATCATTATGGATTCAACCGTGGCAAACATGCCAAGGATGGTTTTCTACAGCAACAAGGACTTTTGATCGAATTGTCTGTCTGTTGGGGAGAAAAAAGCCAAAGAAGTCTCCTAGGTGTTCGCCATCCAGCAAACCTGCTAAGAGCATTGTTTGGGCAAATGTGGTAGCTTGTGTTTTCCAGCTGGAATGGGGTAAAGCCTGGAAATGGGGTAAAGCAGAGGCTAGTCTCTGTCTTTTTATCCATCTTAAGAGCAAAGGTCCCATTCCTGGGGACTCTTCACTTGTAACCTTGCCCCAAGACATGGTCGCCCTTGGGACATTTATCACCTTAGCATGAGAGACTGAGGCTATTTGCCTGCATTGCCCTTTTAAATGTTTTGTTTCTACCAGAGGCCTATGCAGTATGCTCCAGTTTTTATTATGAACAAGTATTGGTTTTCCATGAATTTGTACATCAAAGACATTTTTCTTTGGTGTTCATAAAAAGTGAGATTGGAATGTCATGGTTTCTGTCCCTATCAATTACTCTCAAGGAAAATAAATACAAAATTAATTATGAAGAGATTTTGAATTATTTAGAATTATTTATCTTCTTTCCCAATTAATAAAGGCAGGTTTCCACACCCTCAAAAAGAATTTCTCAGAGCTATAATTTTCTCAGCCCAATTCAGATTTTTTTTACAAATTAAGTTAAGTCAAATCATGGTTGCCCCTACCCAACACCAATCAAGTGGAAAGCTGGCAACAGTCTGGTGAATTCAGGGTGTGGCCAGAGATAGTTCTGGCCAAAGGCCTCACCCAGGCCTCATCAAATGACTGTTAGCCACAGCTAACAATTTGTGAAGAAAACAAACCAGAAGTGCTAGAAACGTTGGCATTTCTGGGGAGCATCATGACAACATCTGAGGAATTTCCAACTTGGCTAATAATGGATTTCTAAGCTGACCACTTTAGCCTATGAGAGAAAAAAGGAAATAAAGAGAATGGGGGAAAAGAAAAGTGCCCAGTGTTGATTTCACGTAGGTACTGGGAAACTTTGGTTGTGCAGAATAGCTTTAGCAGCTAACCTCCCTGTGTAAAAGTCCTCTCAGTAAGCCCACAGCCAATGAGCTTGACAAAAATCATCAAGCAATGCAGATGAAAGGAGGATACAAGTGTTCTTGAAAATTGCAAGCCTGCTGGACTCTGCACATGTATCTAAAGCAGCCCCCTAAATGCCATTACCATACAGTAAGCACTCGGTGAGACTGCTAAGAGAAACCCAGAGACCTAAATATATCACCACAGGGACGTCGACAAAGCGCTTCCCTCATCAAAATACCTCCGTATCCATTAACTCAATTTCTCTTCCATAAGGAAGGAAAGAATTGTCAGCCTCTGGGCCACTGAGGCAGTTCACCCATCCACCCATCTACCCATCTGCCCACCCATCCATCCATCCACCTCCCTACCACCTCCCCCCAATCCATCCATCCACCAGACATCATGCAGTGCCTATTATCATCATCCATCATCGCAGCCCAGGGCCAGACTCTGGGGAGCCTAGAGATTAATCAGATAAGTGCTTGCCCTTGAGGAGCTCCCCACCCAGAGAAGGAGACCCGAAGGGATCATTACAGTGCAGTGGGAGCAGTGTCCTGAGATAGGCAAGCCAGGAAGCTCTGAGAGAGGATGGGATGACCCTGACTAGAACTCAAAACGCCCCAAGTTCTACCCCAGGGCTCTCCTAGACTCCAAGTCCAACATCCTCTAAAGGTAAAACAAGAACATAGAGAAGGCTGATCAATCTGACCTTGGTCCATAAGATACATACCTTGTAACAATAATAACTACAATATATGGACCATCTATTATTAAGCCTCAGTCCAAGAACCCCCAGCAAAAGAGGCAGAGCCAGAAGTGAAGTAGAAAACATGTGATTCCAAGGCCTAGTCTTTCTACCATGTCAGCCTGCTGCCTTATTTAGCCAATTTCCTTTTTAAGCCCCCTTCAGTCCTGATTACAGTGGACATGGGATTAGTGTATTAGTAAGTTAAGGAAACCATTTACAAACCTTCCACCAGTTAAACACCTAGGCTGACCAGTCTATCCTGGTTTGCCCAGGACTTTCCTTCCTGGTTTTAGCACTGAAAGCTCCACATCCCTGGAAACCTCTCAGTCCCCAGCAAACTGGGGTGGATGGTCACCCTATACACACAAAACATATCACACTCAAGTGTTAAGGGAAACATAGGAAAATAAAGTGAAATTCTGTAGCCTATTGAGTGACAGACACAAATGCCACCATGCCAT
>JAQZBX010044142.1:0-21447 GCA_029593785.1 Cabassous unicinctus
ATCAAACCACTGTGCAGACACCACAGTCAACCTCACTCCTGGAACTAATCAGCACAATTTTTTATTATGTGGGGAAAGAATTATCTGAAGTGATCCCTTAGCTGTTTGCAGCCAATATACAATGTTATAAATATTCTTAGAGATGTCATCGAACCAAAGAGAATGAGTCCTTGAAGCCAAGTAGGAAAGGAAAAACCAACTGCACAGATTAAATTAGGAAATATAGAAAAATATGTGACTGTGTTGTGAAAATATCACATGGCAGTCTCAATGGATTCCAAGCTGATGTAATTGATACAATGCAATTAAATCATCAAGTGCTAAAATACCTGTTTGATTTAGAGTCTCAAAATGATGCATCAACAGAACTTTAAACATCGGCCATCAGGAACAATGCTAGCCTTCTATACTCTAAGTCCATCTAGGACAGACATCGCTTATATTATGTCTGTATCCTTAAAACTACGTATCATACCTGCTCCAGGGTAGGTGCTTAATAAATGCTTAATTTTAGAATGCAAGTGTTAGTAATAGATTTATTTATAGAATGTTGCCGAATTGCATAATAATTCCAAATAAGTGCCTCAACACTTGCCTACTCCATGGAGACTTCCAAAAGGAATCTTAAAGGAAGATATTGTGGCCCTTCTTACAACTTAGGACAAGTAAATACTCCTTTGTCAGTACACAGATTGTGTTCAAAGGTGACTCTGGAAAACAGTCGTTTGGAACTGGAGCTCCCTCCAATTCCCTTTACCCAGCAGTCTGGAGGATCTTTTCAAAAGTAGGTTATGCCATCCCACTGCTCTGCTTAAAAACTTTCAGGGGCTTACCCTTGCCTTTGGAATAAACCCAAACCTTCTTCAAGCCTGAAAATCTCCTCCAGGACCTGCTTCCTGCCTAATCGGCCACTCCATTTTCTGCCCCTCCCCCACCCTCACCTCGCTCCTGGCACACTGCTCTCCACTACGCCCTTTTAAAGGCCAAGCTCTGACTTCCCAAGACTTTGCATTTGAGCTTCTGTCTGCCTGTTTATATTCTTTGCCCACCTCCTCATCTGGTCAGCTCCCAAATGTCCCAAAACAAATGTCACCTCCTGAAGGAGGGCTTCACTGACCACCAAGTCTAATGAAGTCGCCACCATCCCCCTGCATGGTCCTCGCCTTCTCATCTTGTTTATTTCCTTCATGGGGGCTGGGACTTGGGGAAAGAGTCAGGAGTGGGCGACATTGTTGATAATATATTTGGTTTGGGCCAAGTTTTGCAAGGTCTTCAGAGTCAGTGACAGAGTTTGAATGTTATCTGGGGAATGTTCTAGCATCCTATGGGAGAGTTCAGGACCAGATCACATTGCAGCACGGACAGGAGATGGTGCTGAGGAGCCTGGAGGCAGCAAGCTCTTCTAGAAGCCACTGTAGTAGTCCATGTGGGAGACCTGGATGAAGAACAGGAGATAAAGTTGGGTAAAACAGTTCCTGATCTCAGTGAACTTATCTAGCAGGGGGTGAACTTCAATACTGAAATGACTGAACTGCAAAGCCAACTCCGAGGAAAACCTCAAAGGAGGATGGTTCCCCACCAATGGTCCTACTTAACTGAAGTCATTTCCTCCCTTCCATTAGTAAAGCTCTGTTCTCCTTCATTCCCTCTTTGAGCCTCATGACTGGTCTTTTAAAAAATTTTTTTTTTGTCTTTTCAATTTCAGTAAGGTTTGATTTGATCCCCCTGCCCCCGTTTTCCTTTTGAAAAAACATCAGGCTTTCAGATTTTTCCAACAAGATTTCAAAGTGAAGCTTATTGAAGGTTAAACTTCAAGCCTTTTAAAGATCATGCACAAACTTGAAAGAGTCTAAATTTTAAAAAGTATACTATTTCTCAGCTGCTGAATCTAATATAAAAATTTAAAAGGAAAACAATTAGTTATCACAAGTGTACTTTCCTTTACTGGATAAATATGTGACCATAACTTGCTCTAGAGATTATGTCAACGCATACACAGATGGCAAAGGGAAAACTGAAAAGGCAACAGAACAAACATCGTTGTAGATGATTATATATGCACAGGAGGCAAATGGCCAATTGGTGTTGTTATAGCATACGGTTGAATATTTGCCAACCTTTTTTTTTTTTCAATCTAGCACTTAACTCTTAGTATCCATGATGCAGTTTGAGAACTTTTATGTAATTAATCACTGGAGAAGTTTATTAATTCAAGCTCTATTAGATTCAACTGCTAATTGCTTTCCATTCAATGAAATTATACTGCTAATAGCACTATTAACTTGGAGGCCACTGGGAATATATTCTGGCTAACAAAGGAGGTGATAAGACATGCAGTATTAGAGTCAGGCTAATCCGAGTTCTGATCTCTAATTCACTACTTTTTAGCCACAGGACGCTGGACAAGTTATTTACTCTCTCTCAGCCTCAGTTTCTTATGTGTAAGACGGGGTTAATAACGCTTTCTTCCTGGGGCTGTTGTGAGGATTAAATGAAGTTTGTGTGATGGGCCTTGTAGTGAAAGCTCTTCAGAAAGTGGGAGTTTCCTTTTCCTTTGGGGTCTGAACAAGACAATGATGCTTGGTGCCTCAGTTTACCATTGTGCAGGACGATGGCAAGCGCTGAGTTACTGTGGTGGGGGAAAGGCAGTGGTATCGGGTGTAATGAGCACCAGGCTATAACTTTTTCCTAGTCCGCCATTAGTGAATGTTGTAATTGCCAAAAAAAATTGCCGACTGTCATTTCAAAGGCCGTGTAACATCTCTATTTTCCAAAAACTAGGGGCAGGTCAGTCGAATAGGCTCCTAGCGCTTCAAACATATTTCTTTTCACTTTGCAAGGAATAAGAAAGCAAAAGAGACTATTTCATACACTCACAGCTTTGTTTTGATTAAGATTATCTGGCATGTGTACAGACAGCAGAGGGGCCAGAGAAATGCTCTTGTGTCTAATAAACCGTATGGATTTTTGGCTATAGGGATCATTTATACTTAACACCTGTTTAATAGACGGGTAACTACCTTTTAGTAAGTATCAAATATTAAATGAATGTGAGCGTTTTTAGAAAGTGTGATTCCACATACCCACCCAGGAAAACCTCCCATTCACAGAGCGCTCTGAAGGTCCTAAGGCGCTTCCACTTGTGTAACCACATCCACTCCTCGTTGTGGCTCTGTAAGAGCATTTAACTGATGAAGAAACTGGGATTCAAAGAGGTTAAACAACTTGCCCAGCTGGTAAGTATCAGAACCGAGGCTCAAAAATCAGGTCTTCCAAAGCCAAGTCTGATGATATTTTCACTGTCACGGTTACTTTTATATAATATCCAAAACCAAAGTTAGAAAACAAAACAAAAAAAATAAGATGAAGGAGAGCTAACACCAAAACTAACTGCCTAACATTAATAAATGAACAATAAACTTCACCGTATTTGTTCCAGGTTAAAACCTCTCTCTCCCTCTCCCTCTCTTTCTCTCTGTCACTCTATCTCCACACATCTATGTAAATTTTCTCCTTGGGTTGTGTGGCAGTTAGGATCCAATCAGGAGACAAAACCACACAGTAATTTGAACAAGGATATAAAGAATTATTTTTTCAAAAAAGTTTTATTTATCTCTCCCTACCCCCTCATTGTTTGCACTTACTGTGTCTGTTTGCCTTCCTTGTTTCTTTAGAAGGTACCGGGAACTGAACCCAGGACCTCTGATATGGGAGGGAGGTGCCTAATTGCTTAAGCCACCTCCATTTCCTGCTCTGTTGTGTCTCTCGTTACGTTTTTCCTCGTGTCTCTTGTTGCATCATCTTGTCGTGTCAGCTTGCCGCATCTTCCCATTGTGCCAGCTTGCCGTACTGCTCGTTCTCTTTAGGAGGCACCAGGAACCTCTGCTCTCTGCTTTGTTGTGTCTCTCATTATGTTTTTTTTCTTCTTGTGTCTCTAGTTGTGTCATCCCGTTGTGTCAGCTTGCCACGCCTGCCCATCACACCAGCTCATTGTCTTCTTTAGGAGGCACTGGGAACCAAACCACGGACCTCCCATATGGTAGGCGGGAGCCCAACCGCTTGAGCCACATCCACTTCCCAAGAATTATTAACTATAACAGGGAATTGGAGTAGTGGGTGATTGGCTACAAATGGATTAAGAGGACTCTAAGGAATATAGGAATAGCAGGTATATGGAGTAGTTACTACCTCCAGGGCTGATGTAGACAGCCCAATGAAAAGCCCCAGCCCAATCCAGATCTTGTCAGAGAAGGCAAGGCTGTGGCTCACTGGACAGCAGAGAAGTCACTGTGGTACTATGCCAGAGGAACTTGCTGGAAATCTGCCCTTTAGGGTGCCAGGGAAAGTTGTACACAGGGAAGGTGTTGGCCATTGGGTGCTGCTGGCCATGTGTACTGTGGGAATCCAACACTGAGAAAGTCACCCTCACTGCAGGATGTGGACATTGGGGAAGCCTGGAGCTGGAGAAGCCCTGTGAGCCCCAAGGGCTGAGGGAGTCACTAGAACCAGAAAGAAAATCACTTATTTGAAATGTCTCTCTAGCGCCCTCTACTGACAAAGCTTAAGCTTATGGCAGCTGGCAGAGGAAAAATATTTAAAGGACCCTTTACATTGCTCCTGAGCAGGCAATGAAGGGTAAATTTGGAGCTAAGAGGCAATCAATTGATAGGTGGCACAGGACGACTCACAGCTGAATTTAATCTGAGACTCTTGTGTAACTGACCCACCTGTATCCATGCTCTATACCCAGCTGAATGCGGACCCAAAGAACATGCTGATATTTGGGGTAGCCTCTCTAAAGAGAGGCATAGCATTTTAAAAGAGCAAAGGAAGGAAGAAATGATGGAGACAGTCTGAGGAAGCAGGTTCGCACGACTCAAAGCTGTGTGTCCTTAACTGGAATCCTTTGCCCCAAACAATGAACATGAATTCCCAGCGTTGCACAATCTATAACGTGACCCGACTGCAGTATGGTGTTCCTGCCTTTTAATCGCCTGAACTTCCTTGTTCATGAAGTTATGTTTGTCTGAATCACAATATTTACAAGTTAAATATTTAAAATCTCAGTCTTCTTGGAATTAGTAAGTACTTAGTGACAATATGTTTCTATCTTAACCCTAAGCTAGTTCAGTCATTAAAATCATTGTCTCTAATGATTTTGAATTACTAATAGGAAGAGATATACCAAAAACGGCTCCAAGCTTACAGCTTTAGGTAATATGTAATTGGTATCTGTATGGATTTTATTTTTTGTATTACCCTCCTAGAAAGTTCTGGTTCTGCAAATAATAAGTGACATCTGCTAGAAACTTGCTGACCGGTTAATAGACAATGAGTCAGCTCCGTGGAATGTGAGAGCGGGAGGAGGCACTGGAGACAATTCAGCTAGTTTCACTTCTTCGCAGAGGGGGAAACTGAGTTCCAAGGAGGTTAGTCCCAAATCACGTGGCTACTGAGTGGCTGCATTGGAACGAGGGCTTGAAATTTTCTCTAAATTTTCTGCATGGTCATTTGAAAAAGCAATTGTGCTGCACTGTGCATTTTCTGGACCCACAGCAGAACATGTGAGGATGAAAGAAAGGAGGAAGGAACCAGGAAGAGCCTGCCTCTCACTCAGACCCCACGAGGAGTCCTGCTGGGTCCTGCTTGAAAGACCCGGAGCCATCATAAGCAAAGCCCTTGAAATGTCTGAATTCTATAAGGAAACCCCTGACGGCATAATCTTGTCTGAGAATGATGTAAGAGGCAAGAATTTGGGTCGTGTTTTCCCTTGGTTGTGCTTCATTGTTGTTGTTTGCCTCTTTTTGTATTTGTTTGCTTTTTTTGGTTGCTATTTAGAGAGTTTGGGCAAGATTGTCACACATACCTAAGGAAAGAACATACCGAGGTCACAATGGGACCAACTGTAAGCTGGCAATAAGCATATAATTTTCTCCTCTCTTTTTCAAACTTACCCAAGAACTTGGGTACAGTCAGGATGCTCATTGGCCATTTCTATTTTCAAGCCATTGTAAATATTTCTTAGGAATAATGAGTTTTGATTTAGCCCTCTAAAAAGCAATTATTCAATTCATAAATACAGATGCAATAGACTTTGAGCCATAACATTTTAAGGGGAAAAGGAAAAAAAAATCAATAACTCCTAGACTAGTAGAGCTTGAAGGTAGGGGTGGGACTTTGAAAGTATGTATACCAGTTCGATCCCCTTATTAATGGAGAGATTCAGACTTAGACCAGGTCACCTGACTTTTATATGGTCACCCAGCCATTCAGAGCTAGGACAGCTGTCCAACTGATGTGTGTGTTGGTGCTGTATCCTGTCCCAAACATTACCACTTCCAATCATGGATTTCTGACTTTAGATTTGGTCATTTGGGAAATTTCAGGGAAGAAGCAGAGTAGCTCACCCTCATTAAGTCTGAGGACTCCATGCTCTCCAGGGAATTGTTGAGGTCTTCTTTGCTTTGGGTTTGTAGAGTAAGAGACTGTTTGGGCACAGTAATCTGACCTAAAGGAAGAATTTATTTGGGTCATAAATTCCCTGATTATAAACTAGGAATGAGAATATCACTTTTTTTCAAACGTACTATTAAGATTAATAATTAGTGGTGCTGATGGGTAGAAAGTAGGAGAATCGGACCAAAATTCATACAGGAGTTTCCATTGGGGTATCATTCCTATGACTTCAATGCCATTCCTTACATATGGGGATCTTGTTAGAGGCAATGTAAGAGCTTAACAGCTTTATAGAAGTTTCCAGCCTTATTTGTACACCAATGTTTATGGCAGCATTATTCACAGTAGCCAAAAGGTGGAAGCAACCCAAGTGTCCATCAACAGATGAATGGGTAAACAAACTGTGGTCTACACACACAATGGGATGTTATTCAGCTGTAAAAATGAATGAAGTTCTGATACATGCTACAACGAGAACGAACCTTGAAGACATCAAATGGAGTGAAATAGGTCAGACACAAAAAGAAATGGAGGGGAAGGGGGAGTAATTGCTTAATGGGTGCAGAGTTTCTGCTTGAGGCAATGAAAAAGTTGGGGTAAAGGATATTGGTGATTGTGAATGTAATTAATATCACTGAATTGTATACTGAAAGTGGTTAAAACAGAAAATTTTGAGTTGTACATGTTACTACAATAAAAAATTTAAAAAGGTTTAAGCCTCAAAATGAGGTGAAAGAGGGAAAGCATTGCGTTTTCTTTTCTCTCTCTGCCTCATATGGTTAAATGTTTTAGTTTTTTTCCCGTTTCTTAAGTTGGGAAATCTTCCAGAGCTTGGAGTTTCCCAAACTCCCTTTATCCCCCCTCCTCTCCTCGTTTGGGTTGGAGATAATAGTATAACACTGCATCTACAATCAAGAACATTTTCTTCTGGTACCCTGTGACATGTAAGTTCCTTGTGCTGCCCAAATAAATGCATATTTCATCCTGTCGGGATGTCTAAACATACCAGGATGCTGACGGACTGCAGACACCTTCCCTCTCATTCTGGAGAACTGGGTGTGGGACCCAGCAGGAAAACGGACTCAAGAATCTTGCTCTATCCAGCAGCCATGCCAGAAGCACCGACTAAATCTAAAAACCACAGATCCAACGAACTAATCCCTTCCTAGAAGCTCCAAGAAGAAATAGCCTTGTCACTACCCACTTTGCCATGAGCCCTGATCCAAAGTTCAATGTGCTTTTGATTTTCCTAGGGCCTTAAAAAAATGTTATTTCAAGGCCACTCCCTGTTTTCCACATTCTTGACAGAGGTATGTTTCTCATACTCTCTACAACAACTCTTCACTGATGGGCAGTATTTGTTTTTAATTTCTGTATAGTGTTTTACTTGGTCTCATGTATGTTTTCTTAATTAATCGAACATACAGAGCCAGATTCACTGTAGAGGACAGTGCGGATAATTATATCCTAGGAATCTTTTTCTTTTTCCTGCTGGAAATATGAAGATTCACCCTTGTGTTCTTTCTGGTCACCTGAGAGCCTCCACAGCAGAGCTATTAAATTCCATCTTGTGAAAGAACACCAAAACTATTTAGCAACATTCCCCACTGAATAATGCTAAACCAGACCACACTTCATTACAAACTTTATTCCCCAATCATTTAAGCAGAATCACGGTTCAAAAAACACGTCCTCAAACAGATGGGATCACCAAGTGTTTTCTGATCTATCATTTTCACTTTCTACTGTTTTCTTTTCACTTTCCTGTCACATAAAAATTGGACCATAGGCCGCTTTATCACAGGGGCAGCAGGGCCCGATTTGTGTGTGCCTGAGATGGTTTCAGCCAACTTTTATCAACAGCAGCCGAGACCAGAAGAAAGTTTCTTTTCCTAAGTTACCTTGAGAATGACAAAGAGTTTTATTGATTTAAAAATTTTAAGTGTGAAAATTGCACCACAATGTTACTACAAACATATTTTTTAAGAAATTTCAGAGAATTAAATTGATCCGGTGCCAACAAAAGCAGAGCCGATGATTTGACTGGGAGGGCTATTTTCTCAGCGAACCTGCTACTTATTTGGAGAGTGGTCCAGACTGATTTTGAGGTCTACTGTGAAGAGAAAGGCTGCAAGGACGTGGGGACTTGGGCACCAAAGAGTGTCTGCTTGTATAATTCAGCTCAAAACAAGCACCGGCCCACTAGCTGACTGACCCTGACTTCTTGGCTGAGACGTTCCAGAATGTTCCCCAGTGGGGTGGTCATGGTGGCAGCTTTTGTTAACCTTCCAGGGGATGTTTTGAGACCTTATTGAGAAATGATGCTAATTTGTATGGCAAACTTTCAAGTTGAAATTGCCTGGGGTTTTCTGCTGCTTACAGAAACCTGACCTAAATGCAAGGCTTATGCTCCCTGCAGCTTGGGTACAATAATGGAAAACAAAGCCGCATAAACAGACCCTCTTTATCGACTATAGGCCCCAACTTCTCCCTTCTGGAAACCTGAGTCATCGGGGCATAGAACTCCCACCACACCCGGAAACCAGATACGCGTAGAATCAGAAGCATCTCCCGCACTGATTGGATTAAAAATCATGAAGCCTACTCACTGAGGGAGCATTCAAATCAAATTAGCCACCACCTTATTTTTAAAAAAATAAAGAATTAGTGCCTTGTGTGTACATTATCATCACAAGTTAATGAGGAGGTGGCATGACGGGGCCTCTCACGTTACCGGAACTCAGATACCACAAAATGTCCTCTTCATTTTCTTCAGGCAAAAGCGGAGCTAGAATCTTAAAGTGCCACAGCTCAGTTCCGCATAAGTAGTTGTATCAGTCTGGGTTCTCCAGAGAAACAGAACCAGTAGGATCTATATCTTCACACATATTTGTATATGCAATGTATAAGGAGATCTATTTTAAGGAATTGGCTTCCTTAATTGTGGGTGCTGGTAAGTTCAAAAGTTGTAGAGCAGGACAGCAGGCTGGAGTCGAGGCTTCAGTCTTGAGGTTTCGTCTCTGGGAGACCTCAGCCTTTGCTCTTAGGCCTTCAACTGATTGAATGCGATCCACCTACTCTATCGAGGGTAATCTCTTAGCGTCAACTGATTGCAGGTGTGAACCCTGTCTACAAACTGCCTTCACAGCAACGCCTAGCTCAGTGCTTGGTTTAATAATTGGGTGCTATAGCCTAGCTGAGTTGACACACAAGCTTAACCATCATGGCTGCATAGTTCGCAAATGAGGAAATCGAAGCTCAAAGGGCTTGTGACAAACCCAAGACCTTCCAATTGTCCAGCAGCAGCACCTACAGGTAAAGCCCAGGTCTTCTCACCCGCAGGGCAGCATGTACTCCACCGGCACTTCCCTTTGATGAAGAGAAATGTAATGGTCAGCTAAACAGGGTTGACGCCAACGTGCATCCTAGTCCCTGGCTTTGGGTACCCCAGGGCTCAGCGATCATCCCGGTCTCATAGTACAGCACGAGTCACCTTAACTGCTCACAACACCCACTGATAAAGGAGAAAAGAAAGCACAAGCAAACAAGAGAGGACTTACACTGCTGGTTAGGATGCAGAAGAAGGTGGGGCAAGAGCTTTCTTCCTGGGGTAACAGCAAGCGGAGCTGAAGCAAAATAAAAGGTGCACTTTTCTATTAGGTTGGTTGAGAGTGGTGGGATGCAAGCAGCCCTTGATGAACTGAATTCCAGAGGGAAGGGAGCCCTTCACGGGTGAGCAGCTCCCATTCTGGGGAAGGAATCTGATCCTGTTCTGAGAAGAACTGGAGAGACTCTGCAGGAACGAGGAGAAACTCAGCTGAGCCTGAAATTCCAGTGAGGGTGGTAGATGAGAAACTCAGCCCAATACTCTCCCCACTTACTGACACCCCGTCCTCATTTTGTTGAGAAAGTGGCAGAGAGGGGGACCTGGGTACTTGGATTCTGAAGCCCAGACTGAGGAAAACCCAAAAGAGAATCAAAGGCATGCGGAATCACAGCTCACCCCCAGCCCCTTAGCTCAAGTACTGACAAGATGGGAAAGGCAGGGCCACGAAAAGAAAGGAAGCGCACCTGCAGTGGTCCATATCTGGTCACTATGACAGACCCTTATTTCAATTGTTTAATTTCTTTAAAAGGTAATTGATCATCTAAAGCAAAATAATAGCTATGTACTGTGGGGTTGATGACATATGTAGAAGTAAAAGATATGACATAATTGCACAAAAGATGAGGCACGGAAATGTGAATACACTGCTGCAACCTTATACTTGAAGTGGTATGAAATTAATTCAGTGTGTAGTATATTAAGGATGCAGGCGATAATCTCTAGAGCAATCATTAAAAGGGGTGGGGCTTATGCCGCCACTCCCTCCTCCCCTCCCGTTCCGCCTTTCCCCATCCTTTTCTCTCTCTAGAGGGCTGCCTAGATGTGCCTTCAGGGTGGCAGGGCCCATTCCCTCAGCTGCTGTAGGTTCTAGCTGAGTCCCTTTCCAGAATTGTTTTTGGCCCTAGGAAGTGGCTTCACTCCCGGTTCTGCACCTTTCCTAGGGGCAGCCCGCATCCAATTACTCAATGGCACAGGGGGCGCAGAGTCCTGCCCCCTTGCCTCAATTGGAGGACTCTGAAGGACAAGCCCAGCACCAGAGCTGCCCGTGGGACTGGCTGAGGCCTCTGTTGCACCTGATCACAGCTTAACTTCTCCCTCTGCCCACTCCTGAATCACCCCTTGCAGGAGGGGGTCCTGGGAGCACTCCCCAGGAAACCTTTTGCACACAAGGTCTGTTTCCTGGGGGTGCTGACCTATGAAAGTTGGTCCTAAGAGTATGTTGGAGCTGGATTGCCTGCAAGCTGCCTGCGATGAGGACACAAGGACCTTGTCGTTGGTGGTGGGCGCACTTGTTAAAATTTTCACTGGTGGGATAGGATGGGACATTTGGGAGGAGGATGCACTGGAGATACAGGGTTTCAGGTGTTGAGTGTTTGGGAAGATTCATCAACAAATGAAGGATAAACAAAATTCAGTATATTCAATTCAGCCACAGCCATAAAAAGAAACAAAGCTCTGATACATGCTACAACACGGACAAACCTCGTCTCAGGAGAAATGGTGGAGACCCATAAAGACCTACTGCAGGCAAGGATTGTGCCCCAGCTGATGTCCATGTAATTCGCCAGATTGGCCCCTACAGAAAAACAGACAGATCCTAGAAGACTAATGCAAACAACCAAGAAGTAGCCCCAATGTGGCTGTGATGCCCAATGTAGTATCTCCATGAGAACAGAGTACATGGCATGGGACCATGGATAGAGAACGTATTCTTTTTCATCCCTATCAGAAAGGAGAACAAGAAGCACTGTGTATTCACACAAGATGCATAACATATATTTTGCAGTCTTTCCCTAGTGTTATTTTAGCTCTCCAATCCTTGGTCATAATATATTCTGAAGGGACCTGAAATAACTGACCCTTCCACACAATATCACATCTGTCCATTATATAAATGACATCATCATTAATCAAAACAAATGAGCAAGATGTGGACATTGGAGGTCTTGGAAAGACATGTACTCCTGAAGGTGAGAGAGAAATCCAATAAAGATTCAGGGATCCATCACATCAGATCTGATTATGTGATGTGTAGAAGAAACACACTTCAAATACAAGGAGATAGGATAAAAATAAAAAGATGAAAAACATACCATATACAAATATTCATAAGAAAGATAATATGGCTATATTAATAATCAGACAAATAGATTTTTAAGAAAAAGAGCATTGCCAAAAATAAGAAGAATTGATTTCATAATCCTAGAAGTATCATTTTTAAAGAAGACTTAATCCTAAATGTGCATGCACCTAATAATTGGTCTTCAACACACACAAAGCAAAAATTTCAGAATTAAAGGGATAAACACACAAAAAACAATCGAGTTGAAGACTTTAATCTCTCTCAATCATGACAGAACAAGCACACATAAAATAATCAATAGAAATATAGATTGAAGCAACACTCAATTAACTTGACCCAATTAGCAAATATTGGACATAACACCCAACGATTGAGAAATGCCATTATTTTCAAAGACACATGGAAGAGTCACCAAAGATAAACCATGCAGGAACCACAAAACAAGTCTTAAAAATTCCAAAGGATCAAAATGGAATTGTATAAGAAATCAATAACAAAAAGACATCTGGAAAGAAGTTCAATCCTCAAACTTCTAAGTAAACCATGGGTTACAGAAGAATTAACAAAGAAAATGAGAAATTATTTCAAACTAAACGATAAAGAAAATCACAACCTATCAAAATTTGTGGGATGCAGTTAAAGCAACACTTAATGGGGAATTCATAGCTTTAAATGCTTATAAAAGAACAGAAAAAAGGTTTAACATCCATGAACTAAGTTTCTACTTTACAAAACCAGAAAAAAAGAAGAGTAAATAAAATCCAAAGTAAGAAGAAGGAAGAAAATAATAAGAGTGGGAAATCAGTGAAATAGAAAACAAAAAATAGAGAAAAGTCAATGAAATCAAAACTGATTCTTTGCAAGATTTATAAAATTGACAACACTCTATAAAGATGAATAAATTTAAAAATTGAGAAAACAATGACTATATAAATAATAAAAATGAAGACTCATTGCAGATTCTATAGTCATTAAAAAGAAATAAGAGGGGAGTGGATGTAGCTCAATGGATGAGTGCCTGCCTCCCACATACAAGGTCCTGGGTTCAATCCCCAGTACCACCTTTAAAATAATGAAAAAATAAAAATAAAATTATTAAAAAATGAAAAAGAATATTATAGATGAAATGGACAAATTCATTGAAAGATACAATTTACCAAAACTGACACACATAAAAACAAATATAAAATCTGAAAAACCTTGTATATCTTAGAAAAAATGGAAATTATAATTAAAGCCATCCTTTAATGAAAATTCTAGGCCCAGATGAATTCACTGGTGGAGTCTATCAAATATTTAGGAAATAAATTTCATCAAGCTTACATAGCTCTTTCAGAAAATATAAAGAGGGAGCATTTCCCAACTTTTTAATAAAGATCAATTTGTCCTTGATACTAAAATTTGACAAGGACATCATAAAAGCTGAAAATTATGAAAGTAAATAGAAAAATCTTTGACAAAATATTAACAAATAGAATCCAGGAAAATATAAAATATATGCTACATTATGACCAAGTGGGACTTATTCCAAGAATGCAAGATTGGTTTAATAATAAAAAATCAATCAATATAATTAGGTGCTTTAACAGAAAACAGAAGAAAATTGTATGTTCATGTCAATAGATGCAAATAAAACATTTGTTAAAATTCAACACTCATATTAAAAATTCTTATACCTAGAAGTAGAATTGCTGGGTCACATGGTAAGTCCATGTTTAACTTTTTGAGAAACTGCCAAAATATTTTCCACAGTGGCTGCACCATTTTACATTCACACCAACAAAGTACTGGGGTTCCAATTTCTCCACAACATCACCAACACTTGACATTTTCCATTCCTTTGATTATAGCCATCCTAGTGGCTATGAAGTGGTATCTCATTGTGGTTTTTATTTACATTTAACTAATAACTAATGATATTGAGCATATTTTCATGTGATTCTTGGCCATTTATATATGCTTTTCTTTTTTTTTTTAGAAATACCATATTCAAGTCCTTTGTCCCTTTTTAAATTGGGTGTCTTTATCTTGTTGAATTATAAGAGTTCTTTATATATTCTTGATATAAGTCCATTACCATATATATTATTGGCAAATAATTTCTCCCATTCTGTGAGTTGTCTTTTCATTCTCTTGATAGTGTCCTTTGACATACAAAAGTTTTAAAATTTTGATGAAGTCTACTTTGTCTATTTTTTTCTTTTTTGCCTGTGCTTTTGGTGTCGTATCTAAGAAACCATTGCCAATGCCAATGTCATGAAGATTTACCCCGGCAATTTCTTCTAAGAGTTTTATAGTTTTAATACTTTAAGTCTTTGATCCATTTTGAGTTAATTTTTGTATGTGGTGTGAGGTAGGTGTCCAACTTCATTCTTTTGAATGCAGATATCCAATTGTCCAAGTGCCATTTATAGAAAAACTATTCTTTGCCCATCAAATTGTCTTGTTGCCCTTATTGAAAATCAATTGCAGAAAGGTGTATGGGTTTTATTTCTGGACTCTCAATTCTATTCCCTTGATCTGTATGTCTATCTTTGCATAAAGATACCACATAATCACAACCACACTGTTGTGATTGCTATAGCTTTGTAGTATTATTGAAACAGGAAGCATGAATCTTCCAACTTTTTGTTCTTTTTCAAGATTCTTTTAGCTATTTGGGATCTCTTCCAATTCTATGTGAATTTTAAGGTAGGCTTTTCCATTTTTATAAAAAAGGCCTTTGGAATCCTTTTAGGGTTTGCATTGAAACTTTAGATCACTTTAGGAAATATTACCATCTTAATGATATTAAGTCTTCCAATCCATGAACACTGGGCATCTTTCCAGCTAGTTAGATCTTCTTTAATTTCTTTCAGCACTGTGTTGTAGAATTCAGTGTACAAGCCTTGCATTTCTTTGTTTAAATTTATTCCTAAGTATTTTATTCTTTTGATGCTATTTTAAATGGAATTGTTTCTTGATTTCATTTTTGGATTGTTCATTGCTAGTATATAGAAATACGACTGATATTTGGGTGTTGAACTTGTCTCCTGCAACTTTTAAAGAATTCATTTATTAGTTCTCTTCCATTTCTTCTGTTCCTTTCTTGTATCTATTTTACTTGCTCAGAATGATTTTCATAGTAAAAAGGAAATAAAACTGTTAAGAGGAGACTACTCAGGCAGAAAACATGAGCACGCCTCAGGGGAATTTGGTTAACTTTGGGGATGATCAATTCTGGAAAGCTTTGGTTATTCAGAACCCAGGCTACTAGCAACCTCTCACATTTGGAATGTTTTATAACATTTAGAAGTAAGTCCAAAAAGCCACTCAAGAGTCAAAAGAGAAATATCAAAGTCAAGTCATAAGATGCAAGGAGAGAATAAAGAGAGACCTACTCCAGTGCCTTTGCCAAGGCTTATCCCTTTCACCTTTACCTGCAGCTGTGCAATCTGCTTTCCATCCTCACAGCATGACAGCATGTTGAAAGCTGCAAACTCATGGAGCATGGGGACTTCCCAGAGGCAGGCATAACAGTCCCATCAAGAGGTGCCGACAGCAGAATGCAAGGGAGGCAAGAGAAAACCAGTCCAACACAGACACAGGCAATCAAAGTCCAGCAGCCCAGAACTATTCCATGGGGAGGCAATAGGCCTGTCCCTGACCCAGGCAGTCTATTTCCAGGAAACCCTTTCCAGTGCTTGAGCTCTGAAATATGCACCCTATAGCTGACGACTTTCCCCTTATCATGGGAAGCAAATGGAAATGAGTTTTGGCTGTCCACCACTGGTTTCAAATGGATTCCACCAAAGCTGTGTGCACCTGCCTCGGAAAGATCATTTTCACCTGATTGCAACAAACGGAACAATAATGCTTGCAAAGTTCTTAAGAGGAATCTTTCCCCAAAGGTAGTGCCAGCTGGTTAATTAATGTTGCCACTAAAGGCCAAAGAGAGACCCACCCATTCCTCCTACCTCTGATGGAGTCATGGATTCATAACTGGAAGTCATCACTACTGTGATAGGCTGAATAATGGCCCCACATATTTCCAGATCTTACTCAGCTAAACCTGTGAAGGTTACTTTATATGGCAAAAAGGACTTTGTGGATGTGATTAGGTTAAAGATCTTGAGATTGGGAGAGCATCCTGGATTATCTGAGAGGGCACTAAAAGTAATACAAGTGTCCTCAAAAGATGGGAGCAGAGGAAGAGTTGACTACAGAAGAGAAGGATATGCGACAATGAAAGCTTTGAGAGCGACGGAGAGAGATTTGCAGCCGCTACACTGTTGGCTTTGAAGATGGAGGAAGAGACCATGAGCCAAGGAATATAGGTGTCCCCTAGATACTGAAAAAGGCAAGGAAGATGAGTGTCCCCTCAGAGCCTCCTGATGGAGCCCTGACAGCACCTTGACTTCAGCCCAGTGGACCTGATTTTAGGCTGGTGACATCCATAACTATAAGGAAATCCATTTGTGCTGTCCCAGGCCACTAAATTTGTGGCAATTTGTTACAGCAACAAAAGGAAACTAATACAACTACCTGCCACTTCTTCCTAGGAAAGGTGGGGACTCCCGCTCTCTCGAAGCAGACACCAGCTGTGTGCCAGATTCTCCGTGTCTGCCTCCAAAAACGTTGGGAATCCAGTGCCAGTCAGAGATATGAAAAAATAATTCATAGCAAATGTGGAAACTGAAACCACACAAGAAGCAGAGGCCTGAAATCAGTGTGGCGACATCTATAATATATAATTTTAAAAAATAGTTTCAGTTTGCATAGAGGAAAAAAAGGGCAACGGAGAAAACCGTTGAGTGTCCTCTAGATCTCATGGTGTCACAAATTTTCCACCTCCTTCGTTGTTTTTTCCTCACCTTTAAAAAAAAAACTTTTAGTGGGAGATATAATTCACATACCATCTAATTTACCCATTTCAAGTGTGTAATTAGATGGTTTTTAGTATAGTCACAGGATCACAACCATCACCGCCATCTAGTTCCAGAAGATTTTCATCACTCCAAAAGAAACCTGGTATCCATTAGCAGTCACTCCCCAGGTCCACCCCACCACCCAGCTCTAGGCATCACTAAGTCTACTTTCTGTCTCTGCAGGTTTGCCTGTTCTGAACATTTCATGTAAATGGAATCTTATAAAATGTGGTCTATTGTGACTAAGATCTTTCACTTAGAATATTGTTTTCAAGGTTCATCCATACTGTGGAATGTATTAGTATTTCTTTCCTTTTTGTTGCCGAATAATATTCCATTTTATTGATACACCAACATTTTATTTTCCACATATCAGTTGATGGACATTTGGCTTGTTTCTACTTTTTAGTTATTATGATTTATGGATCTCTGAGCATTCGTGTACAAGTTTTTGTGTGGCCATACATTTTTCATTTTTCTTGGATATATACCCACAAGTGGAATTGCTGGGTCATATGATCAATCTTCGTCTAACATATTGAGGAACTGCCAGACTTTTCTAAAACAGCTGCTCCATTTTCCATTCCCACTGGCAATGTTTGAGGGTTCTGATTTTTCCACATCTCTGCCAATACTTGTTATTTTCTGTCATTTAGATTATAGCCATCCTAGTAGTATCTCATTGCGGGTTTTTTTTTTTTGGTTTGTTTGTTTGTTTGTTTTGTTTTTAAGGAGGTACCGGGGATTGAACCTGGGACCTTGTACCTGGGAAGCAGGTGCTCAACCACTGAGCTAAACCCACTCCCCTCATTGTGGTTTTGATTTGCATTTCCCTAATGATGAATGGCACTGAGCACCTTTTCATATGATTATTGGCCATTTGTATATCTTCTTTGAAGACATGTCTATTCAGACCTTTGTCCATTTTTTAAGCAAGTGTTTATCTTTTTTGTTGTTGAGTTGTAAGAATTCTTTAGATATTGTGGATATAAGTCCCTTTTATAGATATGATTTGTAAATATTTTATCCTATTATGTTGTTTGTATTTCACTTTCTTGATGATAATTTTGTAGCACAAAAGTTTTCAATTTTACTGTTCAATTTATCCAATTTTCGTTTTGAAGCTTGTGCTTTTGGTTTCATATCTAAGGAATCATTTCCTAACCCAAGTTCATGAAGATTTGCTCCTATATTTCTTTCTAAGAGTTTTATAGCTTTATCCCTTAGATTTCAATTACTGAGCCATTTCAAGTTAATTTCAACTTCATTTCTTTGCATGTGGGTATACAGTTGTCCCAGCACCATTTGTTGAAAGAGTATTCTTTCCTCATTGAATGGTTTTGGCCATTCAATAGTCTATAGATATATGGGTTTATTTATGAACTCTCAACTCTGTTCCATTGTTCCATCGATCTACATGTCTATTTTTATGTCAGTACCACAGTATTTTGATTACTGTAGCTTTGTAGTAAATTTTGAAATTGGAAAGTATGAGTCTTTCAACTCTGTTTCTCTTTTTCAAGATTGTTTTGGCCATTATGGATTCCTTGCACTTTCTTGTGAATTTTACAATCAGCTTATGAATTTTGGTAAAAAAATTGATTTTGTTAGGAATTTTGCTTAATCCATATATCAAATTGGGGAGTATTGCCATGTTAACAATGTTAAGTCTTCTGATCCATGAAGAGGGGATATTTTTCCATTTATTTAGGTCTTTTAAATTTTTTTCAACATTGTTTTGTAGTTTTCAGTGTGCCAGTTACATTTCTGTTGTTCAATTTATTCCTAAGTGTTTTATTATTTTTGCTGCTATGATAAATGGAATTCTCTTCAAAATTTTATTTTGGTTTGCTAGTTACTACAGGATAGAAATACAATTATTTGTTGCATGTTGGTCTTATATCCTGCAACCTTGCTGAACTTGTTTATTAGTTCTAGGCTCTAGTTTCTTTTTTTTAAATGGATTCCTCAGGATTTTCTATATACGAGATCATGTTATCTGCAAATAGAGATACTTTTGTTCTTTTCTTTCCAAGCTGGATGCCTTTTATTTCTTTTTCTTGCCTAATTGCCTTGACTAGAGCCTCTAGTGCAATGTTGAGTAGAAGTGGTGAGGGCAGACATCTTGTCTTATACTTGATTGTAGGAGGAAAGCATCCAGTCTTTCACCATTTAGTATGCTGTTAGCTGTGGGTTTTCATAGATGCCTTCTGTCAGGTTGAAGAAGTATACTCCTATTCCTAATTTTTTGAGTGTTCCTCAGTTATTATTATTTTTTTAATGCCCAGTGTAGAGAAGGTAGTCGCTCCAACTTTTGTCAAACATCCCTACACTCCAGAATGTATTATCATACTTGATGTTTACAATAACAACTGCAGGAGAAAAGGGAAAATAACTCAGTTATATTCTATGTTTCAGGTGGCCTGCTACTATATAAAACCCTGAAAATATTTTGTCCGAGGTGGTTTAAATAAAATGAAAGTATTGATGCTCAAAAGACTAACTCCTCTGCCCAAACCCTGCCTCACTTGAGGCCTGAGACACTCTGCACACTTCTATTTGTCAGTTAAAAGCAACATATTCATTCTAGAACTTTCTGAGGAAACACGTAAACCTCAAGCCTACACCAAGTTTTCTTCCAAATCCTTCCTCCTTTCTCTCAACAGCTACCAGTCTCTCTCTGCTCCTTCTTATTCCCGTATTTCCCAACTCCAGTGAAAGAGAATGTCTGGCCCTGGGGGAAGAGCAGAAAAAGGAATGAAACAAAAATTCATTTGGGGATTCTCTGGCGCTGCAGTGATTATGCCCTTCCAAGTCCCTGCTGGACTAAAGGAGTCCCTGTAGGAAAGGTTGGGAGCTCCGCATCCCCAGAAGTGGGACACCTGTGGGGTGCCCCTTCCCTGGCGCCTCCAGGGCATGGCACCCTTTTTCTCAGTGCTCTGCACTACCCAGCGTTCTGCTGAGGGCAGAGGTCCCCGACTCACTCCCCACGCAGCCCAGACACCAGGGAGAGACTCTTAATAAGCACTTCTTGGGGTTCCTATAGCCTGGGCCTCTGGATGACTCATCGTCTCCAGAGGCGTAAACAGTTGAGGCCTCCCAAGCCCCCAGGCTTCCATTCGTGCACGCCGCAGCCAGCTGCTCCTCAGAAGGCCGAACTGAATAGGTGTGCCCTCCTAAGTCACCCTTCCGGAACTCTTTGAGCACGATAGCCTCCCCAGTGTTGATTGAGGAGCGTTTGCTCAACTTAATCTCTTTATTGTGGGCGTTTGCTCCATTTTGAACAGGTACCTGCAAAGATCTTGTCATGTTTAAAGTCTCCGTGGAGGCCGGGGTCCTCTAGGTGCCAATGGCCAGCTCTGGTGTTTGCTGTTCAGCATCAGTTCACCCCTCTCTGGTAGCAGAACCCCAATCTCCTTTGAATAACCACTGCCCCCCTTCTCTCAGCCTGAGCCTGTGACTCAGGCCAGTCAATCAGTATAATTTCAGTCACTGGTGACGGTGATGGCTTCAGGGATTGGCAGGTAACCCAAGTGTGTCCAATCAGAGTTCATCCTGAGACTTGCTCGGGAACTAACAGGAAGAGACATGTTCTTTTGTCCCAGCTTCTAACCTGAAAGAATTTGACCCTGAACTGCTGGCTACCATCTTGCCACCATCCAGCTTATGGGGTCTAAGAATAAAATCAACATGAAGGAGAATCAAGCTGAGGGATAAAGATGTTGTTTGACATTTTATGAGCTCCTGGATTAAGCTGTGCCTGAACGCACATCCTGCCCTGAACTTTTTAGTTACGTGAATAAATAAATCCTCTTTTTGCGTAAGCCAATTTGGGTTAGATTTTCTCTCATTCTCATCCAACAGTCTTAAAGGACACAATCGCCATATAAGCCCACAGACATTTAGAAGACCCAGAACCTGCCTCTCACCACGCGGAAGTCTTCCTTCTCCACGTTTTAAGGCTTCTGGATCCTTCAGAGTATTGCTCCAATCACCTCGAGCTTTTCATGACTTCTGTCCTCACTGTTCTTTCCCTTCTTTAAACTAATGTGACTAGAACCTAAAACTCTGAATCTAACTCGTCCTTTAGAGGTCTTCTTATAGGGATCTTCTTGACCCTAACCTCATAATCAATCTCCTTAAGGATGGGAACAAGGACTTGTCTTTCTTTTATCTGTTTCTACCCCCACCCCCCGAATAGGCCCTTAGAATTATCTTCTGAGGAACCGTGAGCTCCACAAGGCCAGGGACCGTGTCAAACTGTATGTGGTAGTTCCCTCCAGAGAAGGACTGGGGGCAGGAAGTGAGAGGGGTTCTGCATTTTACTTCTCTATTATCATTTGAGTCTTTTACTTATTTATTTATTTATTTTTTAAAAAGATTTATTTATTTAT
>JAQZBX010044143.1:0-14223 GCA_029593785.1 Cabassous unicinctus
ATCAGCTCTCTTGAGTTGGTTTTTCACTTGTTTGCTTGTTGTTTGTTTTTAGGAGGCACTGGAGACCGAACCCAGGACCTCCCAGGTGGCAAGCAGACGCTCAACTGCTTGAGCCACATCTGCTTCCTGGGTCAAACTTTTTTATCCATTCTGCCAATCTCTGCCTTTTGACCAGAGAGTTTAATCCACTTACATTTAAAATTATTACTGATAATACAGGTTTTTCTTCTGCCTTTTAAAATACTATACCTTTTTTTGTCCCTCACTTTGGTTAAAGTCTATTTTACATTTCTTTGTTTTCTTGTGTTGTACCATATTGAGTGCCTTCTCATTTCTATCTGGATATATTTTTCATCTGTTTTTCTTGTGGTTACCATGGGGTTAAAATTTAACTTCCTAAATTTATAACAATTGTATTTGTTCTGAAGCAAACTTAACTTCAATAGCATACACATACATTTTTTTTATAACCCTCTGCCCTTCACCATTTTTTGATACTTATTACCACTTATATCTTTGTATATTGTATGTCCAAAAACCTAGACTTTTCATTACTTTTTATGCATTTGCATTTTAGCACCAGCAGGAAGGAAGAAGTGGAGTTACATACCAAACAATACAATACAATACAGTAATTTGGCATTTATAATTACCCAAAAGGTTATCTTTATCTCCGATATTTATTTCTCCATGCTGCTTTGAACCACTGTCTAGCATTCTTTCATTTAGTTTGAAAAACTCCCTTTAGCATTGCTTGTTGGGTAGGCCTATTGGTGATGAACTCCATCAGCTTTTGTTTATCTGAGAATGTCTTAATCTTTCACTCATTTTTTGATAGAGAGTTTTGCTGGATGTAAACTTCTTGGCTGGCAGTTGTTTTCCTTCAGCACTTTAGATATTTCAGCCCACTGCCTTTTTGCCTCCATTGTTTCTGATGAGAAATTGTCACTCAATCTAATTGGGACTCGCTTATATGTAACAAGTTGCTTTTCTCTTGCAGCTGTCAGAACTCTTTCTTTGTCCTTTGCATTTGATAGTGTGATCAATAAATGATGGAGTATTTTTCTTCATGTTTATCCTCTTTCTTTTTCTCTTAGCTTCTTGGATGTGCACATTTACATCTTTTGCTAAGTTTGGGATGATCTCTGTCATTATTTCTTTGACTATTCCTTCTGGCTGTTTCCCTCTTTCTTCTCCTTCTAGGACTTCCATAGTGCACATATTGGTGTCCCATAACTTTCTTAGGCTATTTCACTTTTAAGATTTCTTTTTTCTTTCCTCTCCTCAGCCAGACTCATTACAAGTCTCTTGTCTTCAAATTCACTGATTGTTTCTTCTGCCACCTCAATCTGCTCTTGAAACCCTCCTGGACAATTTTCATTTCAGTTATTGTGATCTTCAAGTCTAGTAGTTCTGTTTGGTTCCTTTTTAAAATTTCTATCTCTTTACTTATATTCTCATTTTGTTCAGTCATTGTTTCCCTGATATACTTTAGTTCTTTCTCTGTACTTTCCTTCATTTACTTTTGCATTTTTAAGAACATTTTTAAAGGCTTTGTTTGGTATGTCCACATTCTCATCTTCTTTGTTGGGGTTTTTGTATTTTTATCCTCTTCCTTTGGAAGGGCCATCATTTCCTGTTTCTTTGTCTTGTACTCTTTGGTTGCACAATGTACATTTTGATATTTTAAAATATCAATTCTGAGATTTACTCCCTGGGATGTCTTTTTCTTGGTTTTGTAACCAGTTGTCGATAAGACAGAGATTTTCCTGAGCATCAGCCATTCTATCAGGATGGCCCAAGGCGTATGCAGTGTGCAGGGATTTTCCTGTCTTCCTGGGCCTCAGTCTTGTCTTGCACTTATGTTTGTTAGTTGTTTTGGAGTATGCCTGGTTACACAAGTCTTGAATGTCCCCACTTCCCTAAGAAACAGTTTTCCCATGGTCCAGGCACTATACTGTATGCCCTGCAGCCAGCCATCCTTTGTCCCATCATGACTTTACTGCTCGCCCACAGTGTTCTGTAAGAGAGTTCCATGAGATGCCTTTTACATGCAGAGCAAGTTCTGTGATACCAAATCCCACAGGCCACCACCAGGCATATTGGGTCAGATACATATGCTCTTAGCATGTTCACAAGGCCACTCTGCTTGCTCCCTCTGGAAGTACAAGCAAGGATCTGCACTGGGAGTGTGGACCAGCTCTACACTAAGCTGGTAAAGGCGGGGAAGGGACCAGCCAGGGCACCAGGAGATGTTTCTGTTTTTAAGTAACTTTTTTCTTGATTCAGCACACACCCTATTACTGTACTCCTTTAGCTGTTTTTTGGAGCTTTGAGATAGATGTTTCTGCCAGTTCTTTCTGGTTGTAAAAAATGTTCTGTGGAGGGCAGAGCCCTGAAGCATCTCGCTCCACCATATTGAACACAGCAGACTGTCCTTCTATTCATAGTTTGTCAAATGGGTATGGGATTTTGTCAAATGATTTTTCTGCATCCCTTGAGGTGATCTTGTGGCTTTTGTCCTAATCAATTAATATGGTATATTACATTGATTAATTGTCAAATGTTATATCAATCTTGCATGGTGTAAAATCCTTTTTATACAGAATTGGATGCAGTTTGCTAATATTTGGTTAAGTGTGCATGTGTGTGTTGGGGGGTTGGTGTGGGTGTGTCTGGGGTTTTTTTTTTTACTATGTTCATGAGAGGTAATGGCTTGGAGATTATTTTTTGTGATGTCTTTTATCTGGCTTTAGTATCAATAATATTTGTCTCATAACATAAATTGGGAAGTTTCCTCTTTTTCAATTTTGTGAATGTTGATGTTTAGTCTTGGTCTTATATTTCCTTAAAAGTTTGAAAGAATTGAGTCATCTGGGTCTGGACTTTTCTTTGGGTCAAGATTTTTAACTATTTATATAATGCATATAATTGAAATAGTTCTATAGAGTTTTTCTATTCTTCTTGGGTCAGTTTTGATAATTTTTGGCTCTCTAGAAATTTTTCCATTTCATCTTAATTGCAAAATTCAGAAGCATAAATTTGTTCATAATAGGCCTTTAGGTCCTTTAATTTCTATAGGGCCTGTAGTGATATATCCTCCATCATTCCAGATACTGAAATTTGTTTCTTCCTTTTTGTTTTTAATTTCTTAATCAGTCTGGCCAAAGTTTATCAATTTCATTGATCTTTTCAAAGACCAAATTTTGGTATCATTGATTTTCTGTATTGTTTTGTTTCTTTGTTTTTGTTTTACTTCATTAATTTCCACTCTGGGCTTAATTATTACTTCCTTCTATTTACTTAAGGATTAATATGCTTTTCCTCCCTATCTTCTTGAGATAGGTTAGATTATTAATTTTCGGTTTTTATTCTTTTCTAATATAACATTTAAACTTGTAAATCTAAACCTTTTCCTCAGTTTCATTCAGTCAAATATTTTCTAATTTCCATTTTGATTCATTCTTTGACTTATGAATCATTTTGAGGGGCATATTATTTAGTTTCAAAACATTTGGGGATTTCCAAGAGATCTTTCTAATATTCATTTCTAATTTAACTGCATTGTGATCAAAGAATATATTTAGCATTGTTTGAATCCTCAAATTTTATTGAGACTCATTTAGTGGCAGAAAATACATCTATTTTGGTAAATGGTACATGTGCACTTGAAAAATGTATACTATGTTATTGAGTGAAGTGTTTTATAAATATCTATTAGAACAAGTAGTTTGATACTGTTGTTGAAGTCTACTTATACAATTACTGGAGAGGAGTATTTAAATCTTCAACTCTAATTGTTGAATTGCCTATAACTTCTTTTATATCTGTCAGCTTTTGCTTCATGCATTTTGAGTCTCTCTTGTTAAGTACATATATATGTATAATTTTCATATCTTCTTGATATATTGTCCCTTTTCTCATTATGAAATATCACTCCCTGTCTAGTAATATTTTTTTCATAGAGCCTATTTTGCCTGATATTATTGTAGCCACTCCACCTCTCTCATAGTTACCATTTTCACAGTTTATCTTATTTCATTAACTTTGAATCTATTTGTATCTTGAATCTAACATGTGTCTCTTGTAAATAGGATACAGTTGGATCTTGCTTTTTAAATCCAGTCTGAAAATCTCTGCCCTTTGTTATTGTATTTAGTTCATTCACATTTAGTGTAATTTTAGTTATTGTTGATATCATGTGCATAAAATGAATTTTGATCCATAAATCACACCCTATACAAAAATAAACCAATAATAGACACAAATATAAAACACATAACTATATAATTTCTAGAACTAAACATAGGAGAAATCCTTTGTGACCTTGGTTTAGGCAATGTTTCTCTTTTGTTTTTGATTTCTATATGCCTTATATCTTTTGGGTTATTCTGTTCTTTCTTTACTGCCTTCACTTATTTTCAACAAATATTTTTAGCATATTTTAGTTTCTCTTATGACTTTTTGGCCTTTTTTTAGAGATTTTTAAATGGTTGCCCTAATGAGTAACTTGTCACAATCTACTCTGTTTAATACTGACTTACTTTCAGTGAACTATAGCAACTTTGTTCCAGTTAGCTCCATTTTCTCTCCCTTTCTTTGTGCTATTATTGTCAAATATGTTACATCCATATGTTGTAAATCTAACAGTACAGTGTTATAATCATTGTTTTAAAAATATGATTTTAAAATAAGTTAATAGCAGAAAAGAGAATATAAATGTATATATTAATATATCTGTTTATGACTATGTATATTGACCCATATATTTACCACTTCCATTACTCTTTATTCCTTGTTGTGGATACAAGTTACCATCTGGTGTCATTTATTTTCAGTCTGCAGGACTTTCTTTAGTAATTCTTGTAGGTAATGTCTGCTATAAAAGAGTTTGCTTATTTTCTTTATTTTGTGAAAGCATTTTTCCCTGCATTTTTGAAAGATAGCTTCATTGGATATAGGATTCTTTCTGGGCAATTTATTTTTTATTTTAGCACTTTAAATGTGTCTTTCCACTGCCTTCTAGTCTCCACTGTTCTTGAGGAGATATCATCCATTAATCTTATTATGGTTTCCAATCCTTAATGTATTGTTTTCTTGGTAATTTCAAGATTTTCTATTTGTCTTTGGTTTCCATCAATTTGCCTATGATATATCTGGATATGTTTCTCTTTGTGTTTATCCTATTGGAGTTTATTGAGCTTCTTGGGTCTATGTTTTTCATGAAATTTGTTAAGTCCACATCTCTTGTTTTTTCAAATATTTTTCTAGTCTTTATCTCTCTCTCCTCCTTCTGGGAATCCCATTATATATATTTTGTTATGCTTGGCATTTCCTCACAGTTATCTGCAATTGTTTTTTCTTTTTGTTTTAATATTGGATATTTTTTATTGCTCTTTATTCAAGTTAACTCATTTTTCTTTCTACTACCTCAAATCTGCTGTTAAGCCTGAGTAGTGAATTTTTCATTTGGGTTATTGTACTCTTCAACTCCAGAATTTCCAGTGGTTCTTTTTATAAGGTCTATTTCTCTACTGAGATTCACTATTTATTTGAGTAATTGTCACATTTTCATTTAATTATTTGAAAAGAATTTTCTATAATTCTTTGTAAATATTCACAATAGTCCTGTGATGTCTTTGCTAAATTCAATATCTGGAACCACTCAGAGTCAATTTCTATTGGTTGCTTTGTTACCTAGATTATGTGTCACAATTTCCTGTTTCCTTGCATGTCTTGTAACTTTTGGTTTCACTTGCTTGGACCTAAATGTGGACTCTGTCTCACATATGGTGAGCAGCCACTAATGTCTCTGCTTATATCTGGTCCTTATTTTTATTTTTATACTATCTTCCTTGGGTCATTCCTGTGTCTGCATAGCTTAGTCATCAGCCAATGGTTTGGACAGAGTTATGCTCTAACACCTCAAGTTCATAAGTCTTCTACTCCTCTGGTCAATCTGTATGTGAGTTGAAGAATGCATTCAATGTTGCAGCCCAGTCTCTAATTTCCTTTGGCTTTTTATTTTTTTTCCTTTTTTTTTTTTTTCCTGTTCTCCCCTGCATATGCACATAGTTTCTCAGTCAGTCAGGTATATGTGGAGCACTTATTTCAGGACTACTATGGCTCTTTTATCTCTAAGATCTTACCATTAAATTTTTTGCTAATCCATATAGGACAATAATATCAGGTAGCAAAGCTATGGATTTTCTCTATTTGTTCCCAAAAAATTTGTCACTTTTAGCTCACAGAGCTGCTGATTTTCATCCCCTATTCCAATTAAATTCTGCCACTTTGGGCAGCAAAGCTGCTGGGTTTAGCAGCCAACCCCATGCTGTTAAAACTACAGTTCTCATGAACTCAGCTGAGGGAAGGAAGGGAGATGGACAGTCTCAGGCAAGATAGCCACAGACTCCCACTCTTCTTAACTGAAGCTCCAGCATTTTTTCAAATATAAAAGCCTCTCACATCAGGTTTGGTCAATTTTCAGTGCCTTGACATTTTTGTTTTCAACAAATCAGCAGTTTAATTATTGAATTTTGTGAATAAGAATTGCTGGCTTTTTTATACTGACATAACCAAATGTCTCCCTCCAAATCAAGGTATTTTACCTTTACATCAGAGCTAATAGCCAATGTCCTTCTGAATATCTCCATGTGCATATTCCCAACACACCTCAAATTCAACATTTATAAAACTGTATAATCAGGTGAACTTAGGGCTAACACATGGTAAAACTTTAGATTCAAATCATATCTATTTGACTTCAAAGGATTCTAAAACACCATAGTATACAGCATCAATATACTTATATACATCAATATACTATGGATTTAATGAACTCCCCTCAGGGATAACTACATACATTTAAAACATATTATTTGTTGGCTTTCATATCCTCTATCTCAGCTGAGATAGAGGCAGGGCAAGTATTGTTTCCTATTTTTAGAGAGGAGAAAATTAAACTCCAGAGAGATTAAGGGATGTGCCCTAAATTACATAATATACATGGATGATTCTGAGAGAAGTATCCATAGTTTGTGTTTCCTACTCACACACAAAGTATTAATTACTTTCATTATAAAGTAAAGCTTTTACAAAACTACTTATTATGTAATGACCTCACAGATAATCAACAAAATGATTAAGGTATTGATCACAGTGAAAACATTTAGTTGTTTTCATTTCATCTCCATTTCTTGACTTAGTTCTAAGAGGTAAGTTTTTTTTTTTTTCACTCTCTTGTTTCTTGCACTCTCTCTTTTCTTTTTAACCATTATTACACACACACACACACACACACACACATAAATCCAAACCAACAATAATCCCTTTGTGTCAGCTAATACCCAGCCTGTTTTCAAATTTCCTCAGTTGTCCCATAAAAGTATTTTAGGTTAGCTTATTTGAATCACTGTCCAAATGAGTTCAACTCTTTTTATTTGCCACTAGCCATATACAGCTAGTCTGAATTGGGATGTGCTATAAAATATACACTGGATTTCAAAGACTTAGTATGAACAAAGGAATGTAAATTTTAAAAATCACTAACAATTTTTATTTTGATTACATTGCATTTTGGTTGTATTGAGTTAAAATACATTATTAAAATTAATTTTACTTGTTTCTTTTTCCTTTTTCTATTATGGCTGCTAGAAAATTTAAAATCACATAATTGCTCTAGAAGATTGATCAGATTCAGATTTGATTTTTAAGCAAGAACATTTCATGGGTAAGATTGTGTCCTTCCTACTGCAACACATCAGGAAGTACATAATATTTGGCTATCTCTCTTTCTGTGATAATGCAGTTGATCAGCCTTTGTAAATAAAGTTTTACTGGAACCCAGTCATGTGCATTTATTTATATATTATTTATGGTTGCTTTAGCACTACAGCAGCAGAATTGAAAGCTGTGACAGAGGCCATATGGCCAACAAAATTTTAAATATTTTCTGTCTGATCCTTTCTAGAAAAAGTTTACCAACTCCTGCCTTAAATTACAGTTCTTATAAGCAAGGCAGAAGACATGCTTTTTCTCTCCCTTTATGTATCCCTTTTTAGAATAATAAGCTGATGCTTTAGCAAGTTTGAAAAGTAACTAATGATTTTTAAAATGTAATTATGAAATCATGGAATTTTATGTTTTTATGTATTCTGATCCATGCAGTTATTATTCTTTCTGATGCTCAGATTACCCTAAGGTAAGCCCCTTGATGTTGGCTCCTGTGTCCCTTTGACATGAGCATAGCAGTCCGTGAGAGTTTCTTTGCTTGCTAGTACAAAAAAAGATGTACCAGAAATCATGGAAATTTTCTGCCTCAGATCTGGAATCAGCCATTTCTCTAAGAAGCCTTTATTTCTTGCAGAAGATTTTAAGAGACCAAAAGTCTGGGTGCTACAGATATTCATTGCTATTGGGTTGGTCTTTGCATTAAATATTTTAGGAGACAGAGCTAAGAAATGCATTTACACACCAAAGGTTTTACCTGAAATCCTCAATTAATATTTAAGATTACAGGAATTTTACATAGCTTCTTTGATTTTTATATTTGTATCTCTTCATTTAAATTGAAAATTTTGGTCTCAAATGACATTAACATAACTATTTGTATTATCCTATAGAATACATCTAATAGTTAACTGATATTATTAATAATAACTTGATTACTGAATTCTGCATGATATATCCTTGTAAATTTTTTCTCTTCTGGGTATATCCTACTGAAGATGACACAACCAAAATCTTCTATTTTAAAGTCAGTTGAAGTAAATCTTCTCTGTGTGATTAAGCCAGCAACTTGGGATATAGTCAGGTTAATTTGTTTCATTGTCTTCAATTCTCAGTGATTTTTTTTCATTTTGATTTAATTTTGTTTTATGGTTATTTAAAACATTATAAAGAATTCAAAGTCAAAAGTATAAATTGGGGTATATTCAGGCAAATCTAGCTTTCATTCCTGTTCTTTTTATCCTGTTAAATGAAAGTAAGTGTATGTGTTTTGTGTGTGTGTGTTTGTGTGTATTCTGGAGATCAGCATCAACTTTTAACAAAATAGATTTAGTACTGGGAAAATCCGATTCATGTTATTCTCTGGTTTACTGGGATGAAATTATATCTCCTCAACATAGGAGATCTGAAACAAAATGCATTTCTTTTGTGAATTATCAAGGTGTAAAGGTTTATAATGAACTTATGGTATAGTTAATTTTTCAGCAATTAAAGCCTTTATAACATTTTTCAGTTGCCATTAAGTTTAGCAATATCATTTTAAACAAAGCGCCTTTGCCTAAATGTTCTAAATTTAAAAGGAAAAAAAAATACATATATAGTATACCACTAAGTCACATATATATAGATTAGTTAACCAAAGGAAGTTATGAAACAGAATTTTTCTTGTCCTAAGAAGTTATTTTCTAACCCAAAGAAACCTGTGATCTAAGATCTTAATATAGCTCATAGTAGATACTATCTTACTTTGTGGTTTTGATGATGATGATAAAGAAATGACTAACTGCTTGTGTCTTTGGTAGTTAAATATATTCTGAGAAGCCAAAGCTTAAAACCCTAACTGTGATCTAGTGAACAGAGTCTGGTACTGGGAGTTAGGAGGCCTATCTGGGTCCAATCACACATCTGTCTCTATAGCTATATCAATCTACGGAAATCTTTTCCATTACCAATAATAGGATTTTTAACTGATGCAAAGGAAATAACAAACCCACCTAAATAATATTGTTATAATGCTGAGGTAAAAAGGAATTATATGTAAGGGGCTATATTATGTATTACATTCACCTAAATTCTTTTAAAACGATGACCTCATAAGGCCATAAAGATGAACTGAGATGGTGGACTGAACCAAATTTATGTTCAGAGACCAGTGTCTCCGCTTTTTGAATAGCTGATTTCAAAGAGACTTTGTCTTAAAAAACCTATTTCTTGTGTCACAAATTGATGGTAATTCTTTTAACAAAATGGATCAGAGCCAGGATTGCTCACCTAATTGCATTTGGGGCATGAACCTAATTAAGTTATCTCTCCAAGGGAGAGAAAGTATTTAATCTAACAAAATAACTTCTATAAAATCAGTTTATATAAATTCCCCTTAGTAACTAAAAATGCAGACATATTAATAATTACATATTATAAATTTAATTTGATTCATATTTTGCACATGAAGAGCAAATCCTCTTTCATTAAATATTCTCACAAATGTATCTCAAAAAATTTCCAAGATCTAGTTAACAGTCCATTATTTTAAGCAATTTTAAACACAAAACTTATCATAATTAAAGAATTATATGGTCCTTGTAGATCAAAATAGCAAGACAAGTCTTTGCTTTGACTTGATAATGTACCCCTGACATTATTCTCCTTAAACAAATACATGGTTTTGCATAAATTCAAATCATCCCTTATCAAGTTTCCCTAGTGAGTTAATTTGACTACTCAGTTAAGTTGACTACTCAATATGGCAGGAAAGCTACCCAACTGACATTTGTATGGACAGTCTGGAATCCAAAGCTTCCTTCTAGAAAGCCAGATCTTGGGGAAATCTTATATAATGGTCAGCCATGTTTTCTAATATGGTCCCAGAATTTCCAGACTTTTGAGAAATTGATTTAGTGGTATAGGGACAAAGAAACATGAAAGGACTGTTGCTATGAATTCTATGGATCCTAACATGTGGCAGTAAGCCAAAGCATCCATAGACATGGTCCCAATATAATAGGTTTGCAAGCTTATATGCCACAGCCTACCATCCCCCTCTTTGTTTAAAATTGTGGTTACTACATTGGGAGTGATAGATAATAAGAGGCAAGTTATTTTTAGATTAACTGAGTCTCGAGAGAGAGAGAGAGAGAGAAACAAAAGAACATGTGTTTTTAAAAAGGAGGTAGGCAATATAATAGCAAAAAAACCTAGGTAATGAGATATAGCAAGAGGGTACATTTTTGTGGGGCAAGCCAAGCATAAGGTGATGTCTGTGGAGGTGCATAGTGTATGGGTGTGGCAGAGCAGGATGTCAGATGTCCCAATGTAGGACCTATTTCTCAAAATCTTTGAATTGGTCTGCCTTTCCTCAGATACAGTACATTGGCAGAGAGAGGCACACAGCAGGTCACCCACAAATGTCTCCTGAATGAAGTATCACCAGGAAGAATTCTGAGTAAAATGGTGGCAGTTTTTAAATGATAGTCTCTTAGGCTGAAAATTGGAACTAATACTACATCTAGAATGGATTCTTGAAAAATGCCAAATCATCTGTGCAATAGTGTGATGATTTCCAAATTATAGCAATTCTGCAATGATATTTCATGCCCCTTCCAGATTTTCCATTTCATTTTATTTTGTTTTCAAGGAAAGGACATGAAACTTTATACTCATCTGAGAGAGACAATTCAGTCCATTGCATTTGCTGCTGGGAATCCAGAGAGAAAGACAGATGTAAAAGGAAGCGCTCCACAATCATAGACAAATTTCAAATAGGCCAGATGACTCAGTGCTCTCATGGCTCTCTCTAACTTGCTCCTAGTGTGACCAGGAAACTTGGGCTAGAGAATTTTCTTCTTCACTTGTCTGGGCATGAAGTCTTTGAAGAGTCTAATTCCAGGCCTATGTGTGATCTTTCAGACTTGACCATAGGCAACTAAAATAGCATTTTGTGTTATCATCACATAAAAAAAAGAGATTTCCATTATTATGTGGCTCCTGATATGAGAACAACACACCACTTATGACATAGTCTTGCCAAAAACATAACACCTAAATCGGATCTAAATACCAATTTCAAGGAAACACAGGCGACAGAGGAGCATATTAAATGGAGTGAGGATATCAATCGGCAAACCCAAACTGTGGGAGACTCTTCAGGATAAAAAACTGCTTCTTTAACAAATAATGTAATGAAAACAAACAACAAAAGAACAAAGAGATAGAGGGGGAATTTACAGATTAAAAGACACTTAAAAGCATAGCAACCAACTGGAATATGCAGACCTTATTTGGATCTTGACTAAATTATTTTTTAAAAATACTTAAGACTTTTATGATATTAAAGGAAATTTGAACACCAAATGACTATTTGATGACATTAAAATTTAAAACTTAAAAAAACAGCAACAGGGAGGTGGTGCACCTCAGTAGTTGAGTGCCTACCTCCCACATATGAGATCCTGGGTTCAATCCCCAGTACCACCAAACAAACAAACAAACAAAAAACATAGGACTGTACAATGCAGCTGATCCTAATGTAAACTATGGACTATAGTTAATAGTACAATTACAGTAATATTCTTTCATCAATTGTAACAAAGGTACCACACTAATGCAAAGTGTTAATTAAAGGGAATATTGTCTGTGTGTATGTATGTGTGGTGGGTGTATATGGAAATTCTGTATTTTCTGCATGATTTTTCTATTAGCCCACAACTTCTCTAATAAAAAAAAGAAAAAGAGAAATTACCATTACAGAATATCACGTGGTTCTATAAAAAAAAGTCCTTATCATTTAGAGATACATACTGAACTGTATATAGATAAAGCATTCACCATCTGGGATTACCTCAAATAATACAGGATGGGGCATATCTGAAACAAGATTGGCCATGAGTTGATGCTAGGTGATGACTATATGGAGGTTCATTATCGTATTCTGTATACCTTATGTTTATTTGAAATAATCATAATAAAAAGTTCTTTATTATTCCTGAGTATAGGTTTTTTAAATATTAAGATGTGCAGTGTTGAGGCTTAAAATATACAGGGTAAGAAAAGAAAAATTTTTTTGAAAATGTACAGGGTTCCAACTATTTGGAATGATGGAAATATTTTGGTAACAGATGATGATGATGGTAGCACAACATTGTGAATGCAATTAACAGCACTGAAATATATATCTGAACATTATTAAAAGGGAAGTGTTAGATTGTATATATGGTAACAGAATACAATTTTTTTTTTGAAATCATGGAACTACACTATACAAACAGTAAACTCTAAGTGAAACCATAGACTTTAATTAGTAGTACCGTTATAAAAATGTGCTATCATCAATTCTAACAACAAATATCCCACACCAATAAGGGGCTAGTGGTGGGGTGGTATATGAGAATCCAATATTTCATGCATGATTTTTCTGTAAACCTACAATTTCTCTAATAAAGGAGGGAAATAAGATGTGTAATGTATATTTTACATGCCCACAAATATAGAAATATCTCATTTACATACATTCATTATCAAACTTTTTGATACTTTTATTAAAATTTGGTTAATAAGTTAAAGCCCTAGAAATGAAAGCAAAAATAATTCATTCACAACTGATGCCTGCCATTTATACTAGAATTTACATGCATGAAGCACTATCCTAAGAACTTTAACTCATTTAATCTCACTATAGCACCATGGATTAGCCACTATTTCCCCCATTTTATAGATAAAGAAACTGAGATAGAGACAGGTAAAGTAACTTGGTCAAGGTCACACACTGCTAGTAAGTGGCAGAGTCAGGGTTTGAAATTCAGCAGTCCTGCTCTAGGACCTGGGCTTTTGAACTTTAGTCTATATCTAATTCTGTACCTAGTGATCAGATAAGTTCCCATTTTTTAGGCAGGATATGAATCATAAGAAATGGGGAAGATATTACAGAACAGGGGAAAGGTAAGGAAGGTAAAGGCACAGATATAAGGACCAACAAGTTACTCAGTTTGGGTAAAGTACAGGATTTTGAACAAAGAAATTCTTTAAAATGAAGTTGGAAAGCAGGTAGGATCAGGTTGTAGAAGACGAGGAAGGACAAATTGAAGGTATTTGGACTTTGTCCTATAGCCATTGGTGAGGTACTGACTCTTTTTTGAGCAAAAGAATGACTTGATCTGTGGTGTGCTTTCTTGGAGATTAATATAGTGAAGGCTGTAGAGCAAACTATTGGGAGAGAAAGACTACAGGTAGGTAATTCAGTTGCGAGGCTAGGGCAACAACCTAAGCAAGGTCAAGGAGGGCGGGCAATCAGGGTGACGGCGTGGAAATGAAAAAGAGGGTGCACTTATGAGAAATGAGCTGGGACAAAAGCAAGAGATATAGGAGTAACCAAAAATTACAGGTTTCAAAGCTAGGCAAAGCCTAGGAGGATGGTGATGTAATACCACAAATAGAAAACAGCGAACACAGGAAGAGAAGCAGATGTGAGAGGAAGAGAGAAGGGTTTTGTTTTGGACA
>JAQZBX010044144.1:0-21436 GCA_029593785.1 Cabassous unicinctus
AAGAAAGCTAAAGAATAATCTAGGGAATAAATAACACAGTGAATGCAGAGGTGGATGAGAATTGCAGTTGAGGGTACGAATGCAAGAGTGTCCTTCTGTGAGGAAGAGCAGATGTACATCACCATTGAAGAGTAGTGGGAATGTGGAGAAGAATGGGAAAACTGCATTTAATGTAACTTATAGACTGTGGTTAACAGCAATTTTGTAATATTCTTGCATCAATGCCAAAGTTGTATGGGGTTGATAATGGAGGTGTATGGAATAAGTGTGCCAAATATATGCCATGGACCATGGTTGGTGGTAATAGTCTGATGATATTATCTCATAATCTATAACAAATGTTCTACCACCGTGTGGTGTGTTGGTGAAGGGGTGTTATATGAAAATTCTACACATGTGTATGATTGTTTTGCAAGTTAACAACCTCTGTAATAAAAATATTTTTTAAAAAATAAATAGAGGGAGTTGGTGGAAAAATTCACCAAATGTAAGATAGGGACAATAGTTAGTAGTAATATTTTGACAATACTCTTGCATAGTTTGTAACAAATGTTTCACAACAATGCAAGGTGTTGGTGGACAGGTGATGTATGAGACCTCTTATAATATGATGTATGTTTATCTTGTAAGTTCACAATCTTTACTATACACTTATTGTTTATGCGTGTTCATGTATGAATGGTATACTTGGATAAAAATGTATTTTAAAAAAGTAAAAGGATGGAAAATGAAGAAAGAAAAAAATGCTAATAAAAATAAAAACATAAAAAACAAAATATATATAGGTATATGTGTGTATGTGTGTGTGTGTGTATACATATATATATATATAAAAGACAGAGGACTAATATGCAAAAGCCATTTTCGTTTTGAAACTGCCCAGAAACAGTTAGTACTATCTTTGCTTATCTGCATCTTTTGTAATTTTTCCTACCTAGCTTCTCTTCTTGTGTTTGTCTTCCAAGTGGCCAAGTGAAATTATATAACCTGAGCATGTGCAGAAATATAGAATGGCATCCTTAGATGACTTCTGAGACACTCACAAAAATTGTTCCTCTCAGAACCAAAGCTGCATGAATCAGGAGGCATCATAAATCCAATGCGAGAAATCCTTCAACAAGTTAAATTCAGTCTGGAGCCTCTTATCATACATGAAAAAATATGTGCCTAACCAATTAATCCAAAAGAAGCTATCCTTCCCTATAATAACACCCACCTCCTATCCCAGTAAAATCTCACTTACCCCTCATGTCAGGGAGAAAGATTTGAGCCTTGAGCCTTACCTCCTAACCCATTATTGGTTGAACTTACAATAAAGCTCTTTCTTTTCTCAAAACCTTGAGTCTTAGAATTGAATCCTGTTTGGATTGGGCAGGAAGCCTTTGTTCAAAAATGATTTCTGTGTATGAACTGTAAACAGAAAATAAATCTTTCCAAAATGCATTTTATAATAGGAAACAAGCATGCTTTAAAGTACTCAGAAGAAAATACCACAGAATAGATACAAAATTATAAAATTTTTAAAAAGACATGATAGTGACTTAAGGAAATAAGGGACTGCTGTATCTTTTTAAAAAGGAGAGATTATATTGAATAGAAGTCATGTTTTCAAAAATTGGTTTATAGATTCAGTGCAGTTGCAGTTACTATCTCTGAAGTATTTCTTATGGAACTTATTGAGCTTATTCTAAATATACGTGGAATATCAAAGGGAATTTAAGCCATGACAAACCAGAAAAATAAAGATGAATTTCATCATTTATCATATATGAGTAAAGCAATGTGATATTAGCACAGGAACAGAAAAATTAGTCCAGTATAGCAAAATAACAAAAGTGTCTCAGGAACATACTCATATATGATTGTGATATATGACAGAGAGGAAATTGTAGATTTGTAGTTGGATAATGACCAATCATAATCAATTATTCATGCTGGAAAAATTCATCTTCCATATAGGATAGAAAAAAAAGATTTTATTCTCATATCACAGCATATAAAAATTAATTTCCCAATAGATTATGTATTTTAAATTAAAAGACAAATGAATCACTCTGAAAAAAATTGTAACTGACTACAATTATGCTGTTATTATTGTGAAAGAGTTCTTAAATAAAACAAAAGATAACTGCAAAAATTGGGAATTTTAATGTTTCAAATTAAGAAGTTTGTTTATTAAAACTTGAACATACAGTGAAGAAAAAAAATGCCTAAACTGAAAGAAGGTTTTTAACTTAGTGTTCAAAATATGTAAACACTCCCAATGAGGTAAAAGGTAAAAAAAAAACATTTGAAAAAAAATGGTCGAAGATGAAAACAGGCATTTTACAGGAGAGAATATACAAAACACCTGTAAACATCAGAAAGGATGTTTACTGATCATGGAAATAAATATTAAAGTCACAATGTAATAAGATTTAGCCCTCATATGTCTGGCAAATTTAAAGTTATAAAAGACCATGTGGTTGCAAGGATATGAGACTATGGAAATACTCACATATTGCTTGTAAAAGTCTTAATTTTACCATTGTAGAGGCATTAAATATTAAATTTAATGTATGCATTTCCTATAACTCATCAATTCAAATATTATTTATATACATCTAGAGATATTCTTATAGATTTCCACAGAGATAATTTCAATAATGTTCATAGTAGCCTTGCTTGTATTAGCAAAATAATAATTAAAATAAAGAAAGGAAAGAAAATGGGGAACAAATAAATTGTACAATAATAGAAGAATGAATAAATAGTGTCTTATTCAAACAAAGAAACACTACAGAAGGAAAATGAGTTAAGTAAACATATGCATTGGATATATGGAACTGAAAAATATGATTTTGAGGGAAAGAAGTCATTCACAATTGATTCCAGGTCAAAAAACAGGGAAAATTAGAAAATATATTGTTCTAAGATATGTATTAATTCTATCAATGTAAAATTAAATATGATATTTATTAATGGATAATTCAGGAAGTATTTTCTTCTGAATGGGAGGGAAGGTATACATTGGAGAAGTGTCTTCAAGACACTTTGAAAGTTCTGATGGAGTTTTATTTCTTAACCACTTTTGTGATATAAAAGAGTTCATTTTAATTTGAGTGACTCTCCCTCTATATAAATATAGATAGTTATAGAAATAGAAATATATATATATACACCCTCACAAACTCACATATATTATTATTTTAAAATATATATTTACAATTAAAATTATAATACACAATGATATTTTGAAAAGCAGATATTGTGCTGATAAAAAGTAGTGAATTATACAATTAGCTGCAAAATTGACCCAGAAGTCATTGTAAAATATTAAAGGAATAATTTCTGTTGATTCAAAGCCATTGGGAAGAAATAGCATATACATATAAGTGGAATTCTAGAAGTTGAGAAACATTACTCAAATGAGGAATTTTAGAAAAAGAACTTGAATTTAAGAAGGTGGAGAAGCATCAAATGCTTCAGAAAATCAACTTGAATTTAAGAAAGGCGGAATTACTCAGATGCATATTGATCATCCACCGATACCCACTGATTGGCAATCACAAAAGCTGAAAATAGAACAATACATACTAAACTCTAGTGAAATGTCTGGATTTTTAGACTTCAAGTGTATAGACCCTCCACTGAGGCTGTGCTGAAACCTGACCCTTGCTATTGGCCAAGAAACAATCAGGCATGATGAGAATATATCAATTCTTAAGAAAATAAGCATTATTTTGCAAAGAAAGAGCTTCAGGTGAGTTTATTCTGTCACTTCCAAACAAATAGAATCCGTTCTTCTCTCGAAAAGAGGAAGGAACTTATGTTGTTCATCTAGAACTTTCAGAGAATTTGGGTGTTCAATATTCTCAAATGCAGCCTATAATATCACTATTTCAGCACCTCATTTTTCCCAGGGTCTTGTGAAGGAGTTTAATTAAAGGACATGTCACTGACAGAAAGCAGGCCACATTGGTATGTATGAGACAGGCATCTCTAATCTAAAGGCACTAAGATAAAATCTGGTAGGAGCCTGGTGGAGAAGCATTCTGTGCTTCAAGAGTGTATCTGGTATATATCAGATAATGATTAACAAGGCCTGCTATGTGCAGGAATGTAAAGAGAACTGAACCATTAACCCTAAAGATTTTCTGACTTTAGTAACATGTAACCTGTCATGTATCTATTGCCTTTTCACATGCGGACAAGTATTTTCTTTGTTCTATAGCTAAATAAAAGCTTGATGATATTTATCATGCCCTGTGTCCATCACTGTAAGGTAATGAAGAATATTTCCACTGACCACTATATACCCCCAGTTTGATCTATTCTGTTCCTCCCCCCACGCCTGGGACCCACGATGACCCTCTTGCTTGACTCGTTGGGTGACAAGATTTATCATTGCATGCAACAGGAGTTCTTGACACACTGGTTTGTCCTCCCCTATTAAGAACCACCCTTGCTCTTGAGAGACTCCCGCCTGTCTATTTCTGAATGAATCGGTCCTCTCAAAGTTGGGAATCCAACTCCTTCCTGCTCATTATGTGGATCTCCACACACTGATACAACACATTATGACAGAATGAACACTCACACACTCCCTAGAAGCCTGCTCCAGTGTGCCCTGTCACGAATGCCCCCCCCAACCAACACCCTAAACCAGTGACCCTTCCTTTTCATATAGCCATAAGATCATTCCCACCTCTGTCCTTTCAACCTCATACCCACAAATCCCAAGTGTTCACCTGATCCCTCTTCCAACTCTCCCCCCCCAAGTATCCTGTGTCTTCTAACCCACCCTTCCCAATCTACCCACCTGTCAATCCTGCACCACCAAACCCAATAATATCACTACCCTCCTTTCCTATCCCTTCAATGCGCAACTACACTCTATCACTTTACCATAGATTACATCTGTATGGCTGATTGCTCACAACCTTCTCTTCTCTTTCTCTTTCTTGTTAACCTATCTGTCCAACAATAGCTCTCTGAGACTGCTCAATTTCCTTAATTTATATCAGTGAGGTCATGTACTGTTCATCCTTTGATGTCTGGCTTACATCGCTCAACATAAGGTTTCAAGATTCAACCATGTTTTCCCATATGTTAGCACTTTATTCCTTCTTATAGCTGAGTAATATTCCTGAGAGTGATAGAGTTGCACTCAAACATGTCTTCCCTGTACATGGTTCATCTGTCCCTTCAAAACTGAATAACATACTGCATTCACAGAGTGTTAGGTAAAACCAGTGTTTTGACAATGACTGTAAGTGAAAAGAACTGCATAGCAGTAAATGAAACTGGTACCTTGCTTAGTTTTCAATACTGAAAAACATACTGCATTCACAGAATATAAGGTAAAGTCAGTGAAATGACAATGCTTCTAATTGAAAACAAGTGCATAACAGTCAAGGAAACAAGTATCTTGCTAGTTTTCAAAACTGAAGAACACACTGCATTCAATGAACATTAGGTAAAACCAGTTTTTGACATAGATAGTAAGTGAAAACAAGTGCAGAGTTGTCAATGAACACAGGATCATCCTTACTTCTAAGCTGAAGAAAATACTGCACTCAATGTGCCTAAGGAAAACCAGTGTTTTGACATTGATAGTAAGTTAAAACAAGTGCAAAGTAGTCAATATACCCAGTATCTTGCTTAGTTTTCAAATCTGAAGAACATACTGAATTCAGAGTTTTGGGTAAAACCAGTGTTTTGACATGGGTGTTAGTGAATAAAGTGAATAGCAGTCAATGAATCCAGTATCTCCCTAAGTTATCAAAACAGAAGGACATATTGCCTTCACAAAGTGCATCATAAAACCTGTGTTTAGACAAGATTGTAAGTGAAAATGAGTGCATAGCAGTCAAAGAAACCAGCATCTGGCTTAATTTTCAAAAGTTTTACCTAATGCACTCACAGAGCATTAGGTAAAACCAGTGTTTTGACATTGACTGAAAGTGAAAATGAGGACATAGCAGTCCATGAAACCAGTATCTTGTTTACTTTTCAAACTGAGGAACATACTGCATTCACAGAGCATAAGGTAAAACCAGTGTTTTCACATGGAGTGTAAGTAAGATGAACTGCAGAGCAGTTAATGAAACCAGTCTCTTGCTTAGTTTTCAATACTGAAGAATGTACTGCATTCAGTGAGCATTTAATAAAACCAGTGTTTGATATTGATTGTATGTGAATACAAGTGCATAGCTGCCAATGAAACCAGTATCATGCTTAGCTTTCAAACTGAAGAACATACAGCATTTACAATGCATTTGGTAAACCAGTGTTTTGACATTGATTGTAAGTGAAAAGAAATACATAGAAGTCACTGAAACCAGTATGTTTCTTAATTTTCAAAACTGAAGAATATACTTCATTCACAGAATGCTAGGTAAAATGAGTGTTTTGACATTGATTGTAAGTGAAAACAAGTGCACAGCAATCAATGAAACCAGAATATTGCTTATTTTTCCAAACTGAATAATATAGTGCATTCACAGAACATTAGGTAAACCCAGTGATTCGATAATGATTGTAATTTTTAAAAAGTGCATAACAGTCAATGAAACCAGTATATAGCTAGTTTCCAAAATTGAAGAACATTCTACATTCACAGAGAATTATGCAAATCCAGTGTTTTTCACTGATTGTATTTGAAAACTTGTGCATAGCTGTCTTGAAACCAGTAACTTCCTTTGTTTTCAAAACTGAAGAACATACATCATTCAATGAGCATTAGGTAAAACCACTGATTTGACATTGACATTAAATGGAAACAAGTGAAGAGTTGTCAATGAAACCTGTATCGCTTAGTTTTCAAAACTGAGGAACATACTTCTTTCAATGTGCTTTAAGTTAAACCAGTGATTTGACATTGACAGTAAGTGAAAAGAAGTGCATAGTAGTCAATGAAACCAATATTTGGCTTAGTTTTATAACTAAATAACATACTGCATTCATAGAGCATTTGGTTAAACCAGTGATTTGACATTGATTGTAAGTGAAAATAAGTGCATAACAGTATATGAAACAAGTATCTGGCTTAATTTTCATAACTGAAGAATATTCTTCATTCTCAGAGCATGAAGTAAAACCAGTGTTTTGACATTGATTGTAAGTGAAAAGAAGGGCATAACAGTCAATGTAACCAGGTTCTTCTAAGTTTCAAAACTGAAGAAAATGCTGCATTTAATGTACTTAAGGTAAACCAGTGTTTTGAACAATGATAGTAAGTGAAAACTAGTGCACAACAATTAATGTACCCAGGATCTGGCTAAATTTTTTAAACTGAAAAACACACTGCATTCACAGATTGTTTGGTAAATCAGGGATTTTACATTGGTTTTCATTGAAAAAAGTGTACAGCATTCAATGAAACCAGTATCATTCTTAGTTTTCAAAATAGAAAATCACTACTGCATTCACAGAGCATTATGTAAAACAAGTGATTTGACATTGATAGTAAGTGAAAACAAGAGCAGTGCAGTCAATAAACTCAGTATCTTGCTTAATTTTCAAAACTGAAAATTTTTATTGCATTCAAGGAGTTTACATAAAACCTGTGTTTTGACATTGTTTGTAAGTGTTAACAAGTGCCTAGCAGTCAATGAAACCAATATCTGGCTCAGTTTTCAAAACTGAAGAACATCCTGCATGCACAGAGCATTAGGTAAAACAAGGGTTTTGAAATTGATTGTAAGTTAAAATAAGGGCATAGCAGTAAAAAAAAAAAAAAGTATCATTCTTAGTATTCAAAACTGAGGAACATACTGCATTCACTGAGTGTAAGGTAAAACCAGTGTTTTGACATTGACTGGAAGTGAAAAGAAGTGCAGAGCAGTAAATGAAACTGATATCTTGCTTAGATTTCAATATTGAAAAACATACTGCATTCACAGAACATTATATAAAGCCATGATTCGACAATGATTGTAATTGAAAACAAGTGCATAACAGTCAAAGAAACCATTATCTTCCTAATTTAAAAAAACTGAAGAACCTACCTCATTCAATGAGGATAAGGTAAAGCAAGTCTTTTGACAGAGATGGTAAGTAAAAACAAGTGCAGAGCTGTCAAGGAACCCAGAATCTTCCTTAGTTTTCAAAACTGAAGAAAATATTGCATTTATTGTGACTAAGGTAAGCCAGCGTTTTCACATTGATTGGAAGTGAAAAGAAGTGCATAGCAGGGTATGAAAACAGTATCTGGCTTAATACTCAAATATGAAGAACATCTGCACTCACAGAACATTAGGTAAAACCAGTGTTTTGACATTGCTTGTAAATGTAGACAAGTTCATAGCAGTCAATGAAACCAGTATATGGCTTACTTTTCAAAACTAAAAATCATAATGTGTTCACTGAGCATTAGATTAAACCAGTGTTTTGATATTAATTTTAAGTGAAATCAAGTGCATAGCAGTCAATGAAATGATTATCTTGCTTACTTTTCCAAACTGAAGATTATAATGCATTCATAGTGCATTTGGTAAAACCAGTATTTTGACATTGGTTGTAATTTTAAAAATAACATTCAATAAAACCAGTACTTTCCTTAGTTTTCAAAACTGAAGAACACACAGCAATCACAGTGTGTTAAGTAAAACCAATGTTTTGACATTGATTGTAATTGAAATCAAGTGCATTGCAATCAATGAAACCAGTGTCTTTCTCAGTTTTGCAAAGGAAGAACATAGATAATTCAATGAGTTTTAAGTTAAACCAATGATTTGACATTGATAGTAAGTGAAAATCGGTGCAGAGCATTCAATGAAACCAATATCTGGCTTAGTGTTCTAAAATGAAGAACACACTGCTTTCACAGACCATTAGGTAAAACCAGTAATTTGATATGGACTTTAAGTGAAAAGAAGAGCTTAACAGTCAAAGAAACCAGTAATCAACTTAATTTTCACAAGTGAAGAACATTCTGCATTCGCAGAGTGTTAGGTAAAACCAGTAATTTAACATTGATAGTAAGTGAAAACAAGTGCAGAGCAGTCAATAAAGGTGGTATATTGCTCAGTTTTCAAAAATGAAGGACAATACTGCATTCACAGAGCATTAGGTAAAACCAGTGTTTTGACAATGACTACAAGTGAAAACAAGTGCAGAGCAATCAATGAATCCAGTAATTTGCTTAGTTTTCAAAATTGAAGATTATAATGTATTCACATTGCGTTAGGTAAAAACAGTCTTTTGACATAGCTTGTAAGTGAAAATAAGTGCATAGTAGTCAAAGAAAAACAGTATTTTGCTTACTTTTCAAAACTGAAGAAGTTACTGCATTAACAGAACATTAGGTAAACCGAATGCTTTGACACTGATTGTAATTGAAATCAAGTGCATTGCAGTCAATGAAACCAGTATCTTTCTTAGTTTTCCAAAGGAAGAACATATTTAACTCAATGAGCTTTAAGTTAAACCAATGATTTGACATTGATAGAAAGTGAAAACAAGTACAGAACAGTGAATGAAACCAGTATGTGCCTTAGTCTTCAAAACTGGAAAACATACTGCTTCCAAAGTGCATTAGGTAATAGCAGTGTTTAGACATTGTTTGCAAGTGAAAACAAGTGCATAGCAGTCAAGGAAACCAAGGTCTCACTTACTTTTGAAAAGTGAGGAACATCCTGTATTCCCAGTGGTTGGATAAAATGAGAGTTTTGGCATTGACTGTAAGTGAAATCAAGGCCATAACAGTCAATAAACCAGTATCTGGCTTAGATTTCAAAACTGAAGAAAATACTGTATTCACAGAGCATTCGGTAAACCAGTATTTTTACATAGCTTGTATGTGTAGACAACTTCATAGCAATGAAACCAATATCTGGTTTAGTTTTCAAAACTGAAAATCATAATGCATTCACTGAGTGTTAGGCAAAACCAGTGAATTATACTGATAGGAAGTGAAAACAATGCAGAGCAGTCAATAAAGGCAGTATATTGCTTAGTTTTCAAAAATGAATGACATAGTGCATTCACAGAGCATTATGTTAAACCACTGTTTTGACAATGATTTTAAGTGAAAACAAATGAAAACAAGTGCCCAGCAATCAATGAATCCAGCATATTACTTAGTTTTAAAAACTGAAGATTAAAATGCATTCACAGAGCATTAGGTGAAACCAGTATTTTGACATTGTTTGTGCGTGAAAATAAGTGCATAGCACTCAAGGAAACCAGGATCTCATTTAGTTTTCAAAACTGAGGAACATCCTGCATTCACAGTGGTTGGATGAAATGAGAGTTTTGGCATTGACTGCAAGTGAAATCAAGGGCATAGCAGTCAATAAACCAGTATCTGGCTTAGTTTCCAAAACTGAAGAAAATACTGTATTCACAGAGCATTAGGTAAACCAGTGTTTATACACTGATTGTAAGTGTAGAAAACTTCATAGCAGTCAATGTAACCAGTATCTGGTTTAGTTTCCAAAACTGAAAATTATAAAGCATTCACTTACTGTTAGGTAAAACCAGTGTTTGATATTGATTGTAAGTGAAATCAAGTGCATAGCAGTTAATGAAATGAGTATCTTGCTTAATTTTCAAAACTGATGAACACACTGCATTCAAAGAGCATTTGGTAAAACCAGTGTTTTGACATTGGTTGTAATTTTAAAAAGTGAATAGCAGTCAATAAAGCCAATAATTTCCTTAACTTTCAAAACTGAAGAAGATACAGCAATCATAGTGTGATTTGACATTGATTGTAAGTGAAAACAAGTGCATATCAGTCAATGAAACCAGTATTTGACTTAATTTGAAAACTGAAGAACTTACTGCATTAACAGAGCATTAGGTAAAATCAGTGTTTTGATATGACTGTAAGTGAAAAAAGGGCAGAGCAGTCAATGAAACCAATACATGGCATAGTTTTCAATATTGAATAACATGCTGCATACCCTGATCCTTAGATAAAAACATTGTTTTGACATTGATGTTCAGTGTAAACAGGTGCATAGCAGTCAAGGAAACCATGATCCAGCTTGGTTTTCAAAACAGAAGAACCAACTGGATTCTTAGAGTATTAGGTAAAACCAGTGTTTTCACATTCAAGCTTTGTGAAAACAAGAACATAGCAGTCAATGAAATCAGTATCCTGCTTAGTTTTCATAACTGAAGAACATACTGCATTCACAGAGCATTAGATAAAACCATTGTTTTTACTTTGATTGTAAGTGAAAATAAGTCCATAGAAATCAATAAATCCAGTATATTGCTTGGTTTTCAAAATGGAAGGACATACAGCATTCACATAACATTAGGTTAAACTAGTGAATTGACATTTGTTGTTAGTGAATACATGTGCATAGCACTCAATGAAACCACTATTTTGATAGTTATCAAAAGTGAAAAACATACGGTAGTCACAGAACATTAGGTAAAACCAGTGTTTAGACAAGGATTGTAAGATAAAACAAGTTCAAACAGTCAATGAAATCAATTTCTGGTTAAGTCATCAAAATTGAAGAACACACTGCATTCACAGAGTGTTAGGTAAAACCAGTATTTTGAAATTGTAAGTGAAAACAAGTGCAGAACAGTCAACGAAAGCAGTATGTGGCTTAGATTTCAATAATGAAGAATACACTGCATTCAAAGAGCATTTGGTAAATCCAGTGTTTAGACATTGGTTGTAAGAGAAAACGAGTGCAAAGAAATCACTGAAATAAGTTTCTGGCTTAGTTATCAAAACTGAAGAAAATACTTCATTCAATGAGCATTAGGTAAATCTCTGATTTGACATGGATATGAAGTGAAAACAAGTGAAGAGCAGTCAATGAAACCAGTATCTTCCTTAGTTTTCAAACAGAAGGACTTACTACATTCACAGAGCATTATGTAAACCAAGTGTTTTGACACTGATTGTAATTGAAAAGAGGTGTATTGCAGTCAATGGAACCGGTAACAGGCTTAGTTTTCAAAACTATAGAACATAATGCTTTTACAGATAGTTCAGTAAAACCAGTGATTTGACATTGATTTTAAGTGAAAAAAAGTGCATAGCAGTGTATGAAAAGAGTATCTGGCTTGATTTTCAAAAGTGAAGAGCCTTCTGCATTCGTAGAGCATTAGGTAAAACCCATGTTTTGGCATTGTTTGTAAGTGAAAATAATTGCATAGCAGTCAATGAAACCAATATCTTGATTAGTTTTCAAATTGAAGAACATATTACATTCCCGGAGCATAAGGTAAAACCAGTGTTTTGATAATGATTGTAAGAGAAAGGAAGTACAGAGCAATCAAAGAAACCAGTATCTTCCTTATTTTTCAATACAGAAGAAAATACTGCATTCACAGAGCATTAAGTAAAACCCATGTTTGACATTGGTTGTATGTGAATACAAGTGCAAAGCAGTCAATAAAACCAGTATCAGGCTTAGTTTTCAAAATGAAGAACATACAGCATTTACAGTGCATTTGGTAAAACCAGTGTTTTTTACATTGATTGTATGTGACAAGAAATATTCACTGACACCAGTATGTTTCTTAATTTTCAATACTGAAGAACATACTGCATTCACAAAATTCTAGCTAAAATGAGTGTTTTGACATGATTGTAAGTGAAAACAAGTGCCCAACAATCAATGAAACCAGCATCTTGCTTAGTTTTCAAAACTGAAGAACATACTGCATTCACAGATCATTAGGTATACCCAGTGATTCGATAATGATTGTAATTGAAAAAAGTACATAATGGTCATTGAAACCAGTATATTGTTAGTTTCCAAATTTGAAGAACATACTGTATTCACAGAGAATTATGTAAATCCAGTGTTTTTCACTGATTATAATTGAAAACAAATGCATAGCAGTCAATGAAACCAGTAACTTCTTTAGTTTTCAAAACTGAAGAGCATACTTCACTAAATGAGAATTACATAAAACCACTGATTTGACATTGATATTAAGTGAAAACAAGTGAAGAGCCTTTAAATCAACCAGTATTTTGCTTAGTTTTCAAAATGAAGAACATATTTCTTTCAATGTGTTTTAAGTTAAACCAGTGATTTGACATTGATAGTAAGTGAAAACAAGTGTGTAACTGTTGGCCAATTTGACGTAATTATGAATTCCAAAAATCTAATTAGATCATGCTTGTAAACTGATCTGTTAATCTGGGCATGATTAGGTTATGATTAGGGCGTTGGTGGGTGGGGAATCAAATATAAAAGGCATGGCAAGAACAGTTTTGAGAAGCAGTCTTTGAGAAGCAGCTTTAATGTTGGAAAGAAGGCCCCAGGAGAAGAGAAGTGAGCCATTCGCCTGATCACCTACAGCTGACCCTGTGGAGGAAACAGGAGCTAAGCCTGGAGAGAAATGCAGCCCAGGGAAGAGAGGAACCCCAGAAGCCTGAACCCTGGCAAACGCCGGCAACTGTCTTGCTCTAGCACGTGGCAATGGACTGTGGTGAGAGAAGAAACATAATGCTTTATGGCCTGGTATCTGTGGGCTTCTACCCCAAATAAATACCCTTTGTAAAGACCAACCAATTTTTGGTATTTCACATTAGCACCCCTTTGGCTGACTAATACAAAGTGCATAGAAGTAAATGAAACAAGTATCTGGATTAGTTTTCAAAATTGAAGAATATAATGCTTCATAAGCATTCAATTGACCACTGATATGACATTGGCTTTAAATGAAAAGAAGTGCATGGCAGTATATTAAACCAGTGTTTCATTTAATTTTGAAAAGAGAAGAACATTCTGCATTTACAGAGCTTTAGGTAATAGCAGTGTTTTGACATGAACTGTAAGTGAAAACAAGAGCATAGCAATCAATGAAACCAGGATCTTCTTAGTTTCAAACTGAAAAAAATACTCCATTCTATGTGCCTAAGGTAAACCAGTGTTTTGAACAATGAGAGTAAGTGAAAACTAATGCAGAGCTTCGAATGTACCCAGTATCTTGCTTAGTTTTCAAAACTGAAGAGCATACTATATTCACAAAGTGTTTGGTAAAACCAGGCATTTGACATTGGTTGTAATTTTAAAAAGTGAATAGCAGTCAATGAAACCAGTATCTTCCTTAGTTTTCAAAATAGAAAATCATATTGCATTCACAAAGTGTTAGATAAAACCAGTGATTTGACATTGATAGTAAGTGAGAACAAGTGCAGAAGAGTCAATAAAATCAGTATCTTGCTTAGTTTTCAAAAAGAATTACGTACTGCATTCACAGAGCATTAGGTAAAACCAGTGTTTGACATGGGTGTACCTGAAAAAATAAATAGCAGTCAATGAAACCAGTATCTTCCTTATTTAACAAAACAGAAGAACACACTGCCTTCACAAAGCATCAGATACAACAAGTGTTTTGACCAGAATCTAAGTGGAAACAAGTGCATAGCAGTCAATGAAACCAGGATCTTCCTTAGTTTCAAAAGTGAAGAAAATACTACATTGAATGTGCGTAAGGTAAACCATTGTTTTGACATTGATAGCAAGTGAAAACAAGTGCAGAGCAGTCAATGTACCCAGTATCTTGCTTAGTTTTCAAAACTGAAGAACAAACTGCATTCAGATGTGTTTGTTAAAACCAGGTTTTGTAATGGGAAGTAACTTCAGAAAGTGAATAGCAGTATGAAAGCAGTATCTTCTTTTGTTATCAAAATAGAAGAACATACTGTCTTCACAGAACATTTGGTCAAACCAGTGTTTTGATATTGCTTGTAATTGAGAAAAGTGAATAACAGTCAATGAAACCAGTAACTTGCTTAGTTTTCAAAACTGAAGAACATACTGCATTCACAGAGTGTTAGGTAAAACCAGTATTTTGACATGCTTGTAAGTGTAAACAAGTGCATAGCAGACAATTAATCCAGTATTTTGCTTACTTTTCAAAACCAAAGAACATACTGCATTTACAAAACTTCAGGTAAATCTAGTGATTTGACTTTCATTATAAGTGAAAAGTGCATAGTACTATATGAAACCAGTATCTGCTTAATTTTCAAAAGAAGAGAACATTCTGCATTCACAGACTATTAGGTAAAACCAGTGTTTTGACATTGATTGTAAGTGAAAACTGTGCACATTAATCAATGAAACCAATCTGGCTTAATTTTCAATACTGAAAAATATACTGCATTCACAGACTATTAGGTAAATCCAGTGTTTTGACATTGCTTGTAAGTGTAAACAAGTGCACATTAATCAATGAAACCAATCTGGCTTAATTTTCAATACTGAAGTAGTTACTACATTCACAAAGCATTATGTAAACTCGGTGTTTTGACACTGATTGTAATTGAGAACAGGAGCATTGCAGTCAATGAAATCAGTATCAGGCTTAGTTTTCAAACTGTGGAACATATTGCTTTCACAGAGCATTTGGTAAAACAAGTGATTTGACATTGATTGTAAGTGAAAAGAAGTGCATAGCAGTGTATGAGAACAGTATCTGGCTTAATTCTTAAAAGTGAATAACCATCTGCACTCACAGAACATTGGGTAAAACCAGTGTTTTGACATTGTTTCTAAGTGTAGACAAGTTCATAGCAATCAATGAAGCCATTTTCTGGCTTTGTTTTCAAAACTGAAAATCATAATACATTCACAGAGCATTAGGTAAAACCAGTGTTTTGACATTAATTTTAAGTGCAATCAAGTGCATAGCATCAATGAAATGAGTATCTTTCTTACTTTTCAAAATTGAAGAAAAGACAGCAATCACAGTGTGTTAGGTAAAACCAGAGTTTTGACATTGATTGTAATTGAAATCAAGTGCATTGCAATCAATGAAACCAGTATCTTTCTTAGATTTCCAAAGGAAGAGCATACATAATGCAATGAGCTTTAAGTTAAACTAGTGATTTGACATAGATAGAAAGTGAAAACAAGTGCAGAGCAGTGAATGAAACTAGTATCTGTCTTATTTTTCAAAACTGGAAAACATACTGCTTTCAAAGTGCATTAGGTAAAAGCAGTGTTTTGACATTGTTTGTAATGAAAACAAATGCATAGCAGACAAGGAAACCAGGATCTCACTTAATTTTCAAAACTGAGGAACATCCTGCATTCAGAGTGGTTGAATAATATGAGAGTTTTGGCATTGACTGTACGTGAAATCAAGGGCAGAGCAGTCAATCAACCAGAATCTGGCTTAGTTTTCAAAACAGAAGAAAATACTCTATTCACAGAGCATTTAGGTAAACCAGTGTTTTGACATTGGTTGTAAGCATAGACAAAGTCATAGCAGTCAATGAAACCAGTATAAGGCTTAGTTTTCAAAACAGAAAAACAATGCATTCACTGAGTGTTAGGTAAAACCACTGTTTTAACAATGATTATAAGTGAAAACAAGTGCACAGCAATCAATGAATCCAGTATATTGCTTAGTTTTAAAAACTGAAGATTATAATGCATTCACAGAGTATTAGGCAAAACCAGTGTTTTGACACTGCTTGTGGGTGAAAATAAGTGCATAGCAGTCAATGAAAACAATATCTTGCTTACTATTCAAAACTGAAGATATTACTGCATTTGCAAACATTAAGTAATTCCAATGTTTTGACGCTGATTGTAATTGAAATCAAGTGCATTGGTGTCAATGAAACCAGTATCTTTCTTAGTTTTCAAAACTGATAAGTTTTCTATATTCAATGAGCTTTAAGTTAAACCAATTTAACTTAAATTTAAGTTAAGTTACTATCAATTTGACATTGATAGTAAGTGAAAACAAGTGCAAGGCAGTCAATGAAACCAGTATCTGACTTAGTTTTCAAACCTGAATTGCATACTGCATTCACAGAGCATTTAGTAAAGTCAGTGTTTTGACATTGGTTGTAATTTTAAAAAGTGAATAACAGTCAATAAAACCAGTAATTTCCTTAGTTTTCAAAACCAAAGAACATACAGCAATCACAGTGCATTAGGTAAAACCAGTGTTTTGACATTGACTGTAAGTGAAAACAATTGCATCGCAGTCAATTAAACCAGTATCTGGCTTAGTTTAAAAAACTTAACAATAATCTGCATTCACAGATTATTAGGTAAATTGTGCATTTTGATGTTGATTGTAAGTGAAAACAAGGGCATAGTAGTCAATGAAATCAGTATTTGGCTTAGTATTCTTTAGAGTAGAACATACCACATTCACTAAGCATTAGGTAAAACTGTTGTTTTGACATTGATTGGAAGTGTAAAGAAAGGCATATCAGTCAAGGAAACCAGGATCTGGCTTAGTTTTCAAAGGTGCAGAACATTCTTCTTGCACAGATCCTTGTATAAAATGAGTGTTTTGGCATTGATTTTAATTTAAAATTAAGAGCAATGGAGGCAATGAAACCAGTATCTTGTTTAATTTTCAAAATTGAAAACAACAGCATTCACTGAGTGTTCAGTAAAATCAATAATTGAACTTGATTGGAAGTGAAATCAAGTGCATAGCAGTCAATGAAACCAGTAACATTCTTAGTTTCCAAACCGAAGAATATACTGAATACACTGAGCATTAGATAAAACCAGTGTTTTTTCATTGATTATAAGTGAAAACAAGTGCATACAAGTAAAAAAAAAAAAAAAAAAAAAAAAAAAAAAAAACAGTATCTGGCTTAGTTTTCAAAACTGAAGAACACACTGCATTCATAGAGTGTTAGGTAAAATGAATGTTTAACATTGATTGTAAGTGAAAACAGAGGCATATCAGTCAATGAAACCAGTATCTTGCTTTGTTTTCAAAACTAAAGAAATACTGCAATCACAAAGCATTAGGTTACACCAGTGTTTACTTTTTTAGTGAAAACAAGTGCAAAGAAGTGAATGAAACCAGTGTCTTGCTCAGTTTTCAAAACAGAAGTTCATACTGCATTCAAGAGGAGTAGAAAAAATAGGAATTTCATATTGATTTTAAGTGAAATGGTGAGCATAGCATTCAATGAAACCAATATCTGGCTTACTTTTCAAAACTGAAGAACAAAAGAATTCACAGAGCATTAAGAAAAACCAGTGTTTTGAATTGATAACAATTGCAGAGCAAACAATGAAACCAGTATTTGCTTTGTTTTCAAAACTGGATAACATACTGCTTTCACAGAACATTCAGTAATGCCAGTGATTTGACATTGATTGTAAGTGAAAAGAAGTGCATAACAGTCAAGGAAACTAGTATATGGCTTATTTTTCAAAACTGAGGAACATACAGAATTCAGAGAGCATTAGGTAATCCCAGTGTTTTGAAACTGATTGTAATTGAAAACACATGCATTACAGTCAATGAAACCAGTATCTTGCTTTGTGTTCAAAACTGAGGAACATACTGCATTCACTGAGTTTTAGGTAAAGTCAGTGATTTGACTTCGATAGTAAGTGAAAACAGGTACACAGAAGTCAATAAAACTGGTAACTTGCTTAGTTTTCAATACTGAAGAACATACTGCATTCAGAGAGCATTGGGTTAAAAAGTGTTTTGACATTGATTGTATATGAAAAACAGTGCATAGCAGTCAATGAAACCAGTATGTCACTTATTTATCAAAACTGAAGAACATGCAGCATTCACAGAAGATTAGATAAAGTCAGTGATTTAACAATGATTGTAATTGAAAATAAATGCATAACAGTAAATGAAACCAGTATCTTGCTAGTTTCCAAAACTGAAGAACATACTGTATTTAATGAGCGTTAGGTAAAGCCAGTCTTTTGACATACAAAGTAAGTGAAAACAAGTTCAGAGCCATCAATGATACCAGGCTCTTCCATAGTTTTCAAAACAGAATGAAAAACTACATTCAATGTGCCTAATGTTAACCAGTGTTTTGACATTGATAGTAAGTGAAAACAAGAGCAGAGCAGTCGAAGTACCCAGTATCTTGTTTAGTTTTCAAAACTGAAGAACATACTGCTTTCACAGAGTGTTTGGTAAAACCAGGATTTTGACATGGGTGTAAGTGAATAAAGTGAATAGCAGTCAATGAAACCAGTATCTTCCTTAGTTTTCAAAACAGAAGAACATACTGCCTTCAAAAAGCATTGGGTAAAATCAGTGTTTTGTCAGCATTGTGAGGGAAAACGAGTGCATATCAGTCAATTAAACCAGTATCTGGCATAATTTTCAAAAGTGAACAACATTCTGCATTTGGAGAACTTTAGGGTAAACCATTGTTTTGACTTGGATTGTAAGTGAAAAGAAGTGGAGTGCAGTCAATGAAAAAGTGTCTTGCTTAGTTTCCAAAACTGAGGAACAGACTGCATTAAATGAACATTAGGTAAAACCAGTGTTTTGACATAGATAGTAAGTGTAAAAAGGTGCAGAGCCATCAATGAAACCAGGAACTTCCCCAGTTTTCAAAATTGAAGACCATATTGCCTTCACAGAGCATTTGGTAAAACCAGTGTTTTGACATTGGTTTTAATTGAAAAAAGTGAATAGCAGTCAATGAAACCAGTATATCCAATAGTTTTCAAAAAAGAAAATCATGCTGCATTCACAGAGCATTTGGTAAAACCAGTGACTTGAAATTGATACTAAGTGAAAACAAGTGCAGAGCAGCCAATAAAATCATTATTTTGCTTAATTTTCCTAACTGAAGGACATACTGCATTCACAGAATGGTAGGTAACACCAGTGTTTTGACATTGCTTGTAAGTGTAAACAAGTGCATAACAGTCGATGAAAGCAGCATCTTGTTTAGTTTTCAAAACTGAAGAACAAACTTCATTCAATGAGCTTTCAGTTAAACAAGTGATTTGACCTTGATAGTAAGTGAAAACTAGTGCAGAGCATTCAATGAAACCAGTACCTGCCTTAATTTTCAAAACTGAATATACTGCCCTCACATAGCATTAGAAAAAAACAGTGATTTGACATTGACAGTAAGTGAAAACAAATGCAGTGCAGTCAATGAAACCAGTATCTGGCTTTGTTTTCAAAACTGAATAATACACTGCTTTCACATAGCGTTTGGTAAAACAAGTGATTTGACATTGATTGTAAGTGAAAAGAAATGCACAGTAGTATATGAAAACAGTATCCAGCTTAATTTTCAAAAGTGAAGAACATTCTGCATTTGCAGAGCGTTAATTAAAAACAATGTTTTGACATGGATTGTAAGTGAAAACAAGGGCATAGAAGTCAATATAACCCATACCTTGCTTATACCTAAGGAATCTGAGGAATATACAGCATTCAGTGAGAGTTTGGTACAATTAGTGTTTTGACATCAATTCCAAGTGAAAATAAGTGCAGAGCAGTCAATTAAACCAGGACCTTCCTTAGTTTCAATCTGAAGAAAATACTGCATTCCCACAGTTTTTGGTAAAACCAGGGCTTGACATGGGTTGTAAGTACACAAAGTGAATAGCAGTCAATGAAAGCAGTATGTTCCTTAGTTATCAAATGAGAAGAACATACTATCTTCTCAGAGCAGTGTAAAACAGTGTTTTCACATTGGTTGTAATTGAAAAATGTGAATAGCAGTCAATAAAACCAGTATCTTCCTTAGTTTTCAAAATAGAAAATCATACTGCATTCACAGAGTGTTGGGTAAAACCAGTGATTTGACATTGACCATAAGGGAAACAAGTGCAGAAGAGTCAATAAAATCAGTATCTTGCTTAGATTTCAAAACTGAAGAACATAATGCATTCATAGAGCATTAGGTAAAACCAGTGTTTTGACATTGCTTGTAAGTGTAAACAAGTGCATAGTATTCAATGAAACTGGGATCTTGCTTAGTTTTCTAAACAGAAGAACACAATTCATTCAATGAGCTTTAAGTTATACCAGTGATTTGACCTTGATAGTAAGTGAAACAAGTGCAGAGCAGTCATTAAAATCAGCATCTTTCTTAGATTTCAAAACTGAAGACCATATTGCTTTCACTGAGAATTAGGTAACACCAGTGATTTGACATTGATTGTAAGTGAAAAGAAGTATATAACAGCCAAAAAAAAAAAAAAAAACAGTAACTTGCTTAGTTTTCAAAAGTAAAGAACACAGTGCTTTCACATGCTGTTTGGTAAAACCAGTGTTTTGACGTGGGTGTAAGTGAATAAAGTGAATATCTGTCAATGAAACAAGTATCTTCCATAATTATCCAGCAGAAGAACGTACTGCCTTCACAAATCATCAGGTAAAAGCAGTGTTTTGACAGGATTATAAGTGAAAACGTGTGCATGAAAGTCAATGAAACTAGTACCTGGATTAATTTTCAAAAGTGTATAACACTCTACATTTGTATTGCATTAGGGAAAACCAATGCTTTGACATTGATTGTAAGTGAAAACAAGGCCATAGCCATCACTGAAACCAGTATATTGCTTACATTTCAAACTGAAGAACATACTGCAATCACAGAGTGTTAGGTCAAAACAGGGTTTTGCCATTACTTGTAATTGTAAACAAGGTTATAACAGTCAAAGTAACCAGTATCTTGCTTAGTTTTCAAACTGAAGAACACACTTCATTCAATGAGCTTTAAGTTAAATCAGTGATTTGACCT
>JAQZBX010044145.1:0-21447 GCA_029593785.1 Cabassous unicinctus
AATCCTCAATCCTGAGTATTCACAATTATAAATTGATAATTCAGAGATCTTTCTCAATGATATCAGAATTTTTTACTGAATGTTAAGAAGACACTAGATTTTGTTTCAAGGAAAATATTGCTGATTTTCTGGACACCATTTTACTCTTCTTGAGTGTAGAGGGATTGGGTGCAGGTATCCATATATAAATACCTGTTTTTATGCCATATTGTAATTTTTTAGAAAATGATGGAAATAAAATCAAGCTCATTCTTTCAAAGAAACAGAATCCACTTATACACAAATGAAATCGCAGTAACTCAGAGTAAAAACAACTCAAAAACTCCAAATTTCTGCTATGGCTTATGAAAGACTGTGCCAACACCCTGAAGAGAAAAAGGGACTTGTAGGTTCCACAAGGTGAAAAGGAATGACTCAAATGTTTACAAGACATTATGGGGGAAAGGAATGGTTCATAAACATCGGGGAACTAATCCATCAAGCAGAGTGTACCCCCATCCTTTCCATGCACATATGATTATAGCCTCCAAAAATGAAGAAACACAAAATGAAGACCACTTTAGATAAATAGGTAATACCAAACCTTCATTATTTTCTCTCACCAACTTCTTTCTCTTAATATATATTTTCATTGATGCATATCAGTCATATATGAATGCACATAAACTTGAAGTCTAGAGAAGAAATAACGACCTTAAAAATAAAGGAGCAAAACACCTTAGAGTGGTCCCATACACATCTCTGGCAGAAGCTTGATTTGTGATTCATTTTTAAAAATTGGCCACAGTATTTCTGAAACATGACTAATAACTATTATCCATGGCTCCATTTGGGTGTACAATTCCTGATATCCCCATGACTGTTAAAACAAATCTGTTTTGTTGAGACATATTAAACCAAAATCTTTTTTATCCAAAGTGTAGATTAACTGGTCCTTCGTATATTCACAGTAGTGTGCATTCATCTTTTCAATCATTATGAAACCTTTTTAATTGCTCTGTAATAATTATAATAAATAAAGAAAAACCAGAAGAATAAAGAAGAAATTATTCACCTCTCAATCCACTTGTTGACACTGACATACAAAGGTATTTTTCTGGCTGTCCTAGAACAAATTTTTTTGTTTATCTATCAGATTTATTCATATGTGATTACCTGCTACATCATGTGGACTAAGTGAACAATTAATGGCTTTTTTAAAGCTGTTGAAAAGGTCTTTATTTTAAAATTTTGACCTGAAATGGATAACAGTTTGAAAGAAAATGTTAATTTTAAAAGGGAGTGTAGGTAAATAAGTAATTCTGAGGAGATCTTTTTCCATGATTTCACGAGTGTTTTCTGAATGTTTAGAAGGCTCTGAAGTTTGCTAAAAGGAGACCATTCCTGATTTTCTGGACTCCAGTCATCTGTTCTTGAGTGCAGAGGGATTGTGATGCTGGTTTCCATATATAAATACCTGCTCTTATGACATATTGTAAATTTTTAGAACTTATTGGAAATAAAATCAAGCTCATTCTTGCAATGAAACAGAATCCACATATACTCAAATGAAATCAATGATAAGAACAAGATAATATGGGACAAACACATATAAAGGAAAATAGTCTAATATCACTGAAATATATTATAACAAAATTTTAATTACTATATTCCCTGTAAAATATTGGACATTATAATTTCTAGGATTGAAATAAATTTTTGTTTTATCATGCAATTTCCATTGAGGCATTCATTCTTTCTGAGTAAAATATGTTTTCTTTGGAAAGTGCAAACACCTCCTTGGCCTAAATTACCACACATAACAAGATCTCTGGGAAAACCATACTATTTTAATCCAGTGATCCTCAGAGCAATGAAATCCAAAGGAGAGTGAGAAATTAGAATAGAAGGAGAAAGCATTTTCATCTCAATGGAGAGCCAACATTACCAAAGGTCACCAGAAACCAGATATAGCCCAGCTCTGGGCAATGGATAACCTTTCCATGTAACATGAAATCGAAATTTTCCAATTGATTATAAAAGGCCTTCCAGGGGTGTAGCCTGACAGACTAAAATCATGGTTATCATGCCATTGCTGACCCAGGAAAAATCCCAGGAGGTGGTTGCTAGAAACTGGACTGGAATGTCTTCTTTCTGTTCCTCTAAATCAGGGACCATAGCTGGATGCTGGACAAAAATTCTGCAGACTAATCATTTGCAGCTTGGGGGCATGGAGAATGGGCTTTTGAAAAAGACAGCAGCAGGAGAGAAGGCACTGCTTAAAATAGAAAAGAAAGAGGAGAATATTGGAATCCTGGAAGAAAGAAACCAAACTCTAAATCACTTTTGCAGTGCCATGCTGTGCTGGTAGAAAATTAGAGGTGAAAGAAAAAATTCATTAGCCAACTCAAGACTATGAGGAAAAAATTAAAACACAAGAGACATTAATATAGACCCACCACATACAACCAACCATCCAGACATGTTAAAGTCAGGGTATGAAAGTATGTTTTACACATAAAGTATGGTCACTGGATGGTGGGAACAATGCCATGATATTTATCATGGTCTCAAAGAAATATTCCACCACATGTGGTGTGATGCTGGAGGAAAGTGGTTTGAGTATTCTGACAGATGGCATAAAAGTTTTTTTGAGTTCACATCTTCTGTTAAGTGATATATATTAAGAAAAACAAGAATGTGGCCAATAGGAGATGAAAATTAGATATAATTCAGATTAGGTCGATGATATTCCCTCATACACCAATTTGGTGTATTTAAAATTAAGAAAATATTTAAGTCCTCGGTAAAATACAAATTTTAAAGAGAGGTTAATTAACTATTCTGGTCTACAATTAAATCGTTACTTAGAATTTTCCCACAAACCCTGTCAATGCTAATTGGAAATGAAAAGTTTTAGCGCTTATAAATAGCAAACTCTTTAAAAAGAAGAGGCTTCAAAAAGAAGAGTTTGTGTGGCATGCATATTTTACATGAATTTTGCACTAGATTAACTTCCTAATAGTTATTGAAATAATATTAAACTACTCTAACTGGAGAATAATAAGAGGAAGGAAAGAAATATGTCTCAGTGATTTCTCCAGTTTTGAATAATCACAATTTTAAAATCTAGAATTCAGAAGTGATCTTTTTCCAAGACTTCATGAGTGTTTTCTGAATGTTTAGAAACACTGGGTTTTGTTTCAATGCAATCATTCCTGAGTTTCTAGACATCATTGGGCTTTCCTTGAGTACAAAGAGATGGTGATGCAGGTATCCATATATAAATAACGGCTCTTATGACATATTGTAATTTTTTAGAAAGTATTGTAAATAAAATCAAACTCATTCTTACAAAGAACAGAATCCACAAATTCACACATGAAAACACAATAACCCAGAGAACAAAAAACTCCCAATATCCAAATTTCTGCTATGTCTTGTGAAAGACTGTGCCAAAACCCAGAAAAGCAAAAGGGACTTGTAGGTTCCACAAGGTTACAAAGAGTGACTCAAATGTTTACAAGACATCATGGGTGAGAGAAATGCTTCATAAAAGTCAAGGACCTAATCAATCAAGCAGAGTGTACCCCCTCTATTCTATGCACATGTGATTATAGCCTCCCAAAATGAAGAAACACAAAATGAAGGCCACTTTAGCTAAATAGGTAATTCCAAACCTTCATGTTTTTCTCTCAACACTTTCTTTCTCTTTATATATATTTTCAGTGATGCATATCAGTCATATATGAACGTACATAAACTTGAAGTCGAGAGATGAAATAACGATCATAGAAAATAAAGTAACATAACCCGTTATAGTGGTCCCACACACATCTCCAGCAGATACTTGATTTATGATTCATTTTTAAAAATTGGCCATAGTTTTTCTGAAACATGACTAATAACTATTATCCATGGCTCCACTTGGGTGTACAATTCCTGACATCCCCATGATTTTTAAAACAAATCTGTTTTGTTGAGGCATATTAAATCAACATCATTTTTATGCAAAGTGTACATTCTCTTGTCCTTGGTATATTCACAGTGATGTGCATTCACCTCGTCAATCATGATGAAACCTTTTCAATTGCTCTGTAGTAATTATAATAAATAAAGAAAAACCAGAAGAATAAAGAAGAAATTATTCACCTCTCATTCCAATTGTTGACACTAACATACAATGGTATTTTTCTGGCTGTCCTTGAACAATTTTTTTTTGTTTATCTTTCAAATTTATTGATATGTGGTTCCCTGGTACATCATGTGGACAAAGTGTACAAAGAATGGCTTTTTTAAAGCTGTTGAAAAAGTCTTTATTTTAAAATCAAGACATGAAATGGATCACAGGTTGAACGAAAATGTTAATTTTGAAAGGGAGTGTAGGTAAATAGATAATTCTGAGGAGATCTTTTTCCACAATTTCACTAGGGTTTTCTGAATGCTTAGAAGGCTCCAAAGTTTGTTAAAGGAAACCATTCCTGATTTTCTGGACAGCAGTGGTCTGTTCTCGAGTGCATAGAGATTGTGATGCCGGTATCCATATATAAATATCTGCTCTTATGACATATTATAATTTTTTAGAAAGTATTGGAAATAAAATCAAGCTGGTTCTTGCAAAGAAACAGAATCCACATATACTCAAATGAAATCATTGATAAGAACAAGATAATATGGCACATACACATATAAAGGAAAATAATTAGTCTGATATTATGGAAATAAATTATAACAAATTATTAATTACTATATTCTCTGTAAAATACTTGGACATTATAATCTCTATGAGTGAAATAAATTTTTGTTTTATCATGCAATTTCCATTGAGGCATTCATTCTTTCTGAGTAAAAATCCTCTTTTTTGGAATTTGCCCACACCTCCTTGGCTTAAATTACCACACATAACAAGATCTCTAGTAAAACCATAGTATTGTAATTCATCGATTCTCAGAGCAATGGAAACCAAAGGTAGAGCGAGGAATTAGAATAGAATGAGAAATTATTGTCATCTCAATGAAGAGCCAACATTACCAAGTGTCACCAGAAACCAGATATATCCCAGGTCTGGGCAATGCATAAATTTTCCATGTAACATGAATTCAAAATTTTGCACTTGATTCTAAAAGGTCTCCCAGGGGTGTAGCCTGACAGATTAAAATCATGGTTATCCTGCCATTGCTGACACAGGAAAAATCCCAGGAGGCTGTTGCTAGAAACTGGCCTGGCTTGTCTTCTTTCTGTTCCTCTAAATCAGGGACAAAAATTCTGCAGAATAATCTTTTGCAGCTTGGGGGCATGGAGAATGGGCTTTTGAAAAAGTCAGCAGCAGGATAGAAGGCACTGCTAAAAATAGAAAAGAATGAGGAGAACATTGGAATCCCGGAAGAAAGAAACCAATCTCTAAATCTCCTTTGCAGTGAGGTGCATTGTTGGTTGAAAATTCGAAGTGAAAGAAAAAATCCACTAGCAAACTCAGGACTATGTGGAAAAAATTAAAGCACAAGTGTCTTCAATGTAGACACACCATAAGCAACCAACTCTCCAGACATGTTAAAGTCGGGGTATGAAAGTGTGTTTTCAACATTAAGTATGGTCACTGGCTGGAGGGAGAAATGCCATATTTTCTCATGATCTCAAAGAAATATTCCACCGCAAGTGGTGTGATCCTGGAAGAAAGTGGTGTGAGTATTCTGACTGACTGCATAATTTTTTTGTTGTTGTTCACAGGCTCTGTGAAGTAATATATATTAAGAAAAACAAGAATGTGGCCAAATGGAGGTGAAAATTAGATATAATTCAGATTAAGACAGCGATATTCCCTCATACACCAATTTGATATATTTAAAATTAAGAAAACAAAAGTTAATTCCTGAAAAAAATACAGATTTAAAAAGAATGCTTAATAAACTATTTTGGCTTACAAATAAATCTTTATTAGATGAAAGAATTTTCCCACAAACCCTGGCAATGCTAATTGGAAATGAAAGATTTTACCACTTATAAATAGAAATCTCTTTAAAAATAAGAGGTTTCAAAGAGAAGAGTTTGTGTGGCATGGATATTTTTCATAAATTTTTGGACTAGATTTTCTCCCTAATAGTTATTGAAATAATATTAAACTACTATAACTTGGAGAATAATAATGGGAGGAAAATAAATGCTTTTCAGTGATTCCTCCATTTCTGAATAATCACAATTTTAATTCTGTATTTCAGAAGAGATCTTTTTCCATGACTTCATGATTCTTTTTTGAATATTTAGAAGCTCTGGGTTTTGTTTTAATGAAACCATTCCTGAGTTTATCATTGTGCTGTTCTTGAGTGCAGAGGGATTGTGATGCAGGTATCCATATATAAATAACTGCTCTCATGACACATTGTAATTTTTTGAAAGTATTGTAAATACAATCAAATTCATTCTTGCAAAGGAATGCAATCCACATATACAAAAATGAAAAACAGAAGGACTCAGAGTCCAAAAAAGTCCCAGCCTCCACATTGCTGGTATGGCTTGTGAAAGACCTTGCCAACACCCAGAAGAAAATACGGACTGTAGGTTCCACAAGGTGACAAAGAGTGGATCAAATGATTACAAGACATCATGAGGGAGAGGAATGATTCATAAAAGTCAAGGACCTAATCCATCAAGCTGAGTGTAGGACTCCCCATTCTTTGCATATGTCATTATAGCATCCAACAATGAAGAAACACAAAAGGAAGACCACTTTAGACAAATGGGAAATTCCAAAACTTCATATTTGTCTCTCATCACCCTCTTTCTCTTAATATGTATTTTAGTGATGCATATCAATCATACATGAACATACATTAGCTTAAAGTCTAGAGCAGAAATCATGATTTTAGAAAATAAAAAGACATAGCAACTTACAGTGGTCCTATACACACATATCCAGCAGGAACGGTAATTTAGATTCATTCTTAACAAATGGACAGAGACTTTCTGAAACACGACTAATAACTACTATCTATGGATCAACTTGGGTGTACAATTCCTGACATCCCCATGAATTTAAAAGAAATCTTTTGTGTTGAGACATATTAAGCTAATATCTTTTTTATCCAATGTGTATATTCCCTCATCCTTGGAATATTCACAGTGGAGTTCATTCATCTCTTCAATCATTATCAACCCTATTCAATATGTCTGTAATAATTTTAATAAATAAAGAAAAACTAGAGGAATAGAGAAGAAATTATTCACCTCTCAATCCATTTGTTGACACTGACATACATGGGTGTTTTTCAGGCTTTCCTTGAAAAACTTTTTTGGATGATTAATTAGATTTACTGATATGTGATCCCATACTACATTATGTGGAAAAAGTGAACAAAGAAAGACTTTTTAAAAGTTGTGAAAATGTCTTTATATTAAAATTATGAACTGAAACAGATATTAGGGTGAAAGAAAATGTTAATTTTCAGGAAGTGTAGGTAAATTGATAATTCAGGGGAGATCCTTTTCCATGATTTCATGACGGTTTACTGATTGTTTAGAAGGCTCAAGATCTTGTTTCAAAGAAACCATTTCTGATTTTCTGGACATCATTGGGGTGTTCTCGAGTCCAGAGAGATTGTGATGCTGGTATCCATATATAACTACATGCTCTTATGACATAAAGTAATTTTTTAGAAAGTATTGGCAATAAAATCAAACTTATTTTTACAAAGAAACAAATCCATATACACACAAATGAAAACACAGGATCTCAGAGTACATATAGCTCCCAGCCTCCAAAAATCTCCTATGGCTTATGAAGGACTTTGCCAACACTCAGAAGAGAAAAAAGGGAATTGTAGTGTACACAAGGTTACAAAGAGTGACTCAATTTACAAGATATCATGGGGGAGAGGAATGGTTCATAGAAGTCAAGGACCTAATCCATCAAGCACAGTACACCACCGTCCATTCTATGCATGCATGGTTATAAACTCAAACAATGAGGAAAAACAAAAGGAAGACCACTTTAGAGAAATAGGTAATTTCAAAGATTCATACTTGTACCTCTCCAAACTTTTTTTCTTAATATATATTTTTAGTGATGAATATTAATCAGACATGAACATACATAAAGTTGAAGTCTAGAGCAGAAAAAACAAACAATCCTTATATTCCCATGGATTTTAAAACAATTCTATTTTATGGAGACATATTAATCCACTATCATTTTTATCAAATGTGTACATTCCCTTTTCTTTGGTATACTCACAGTGGTGTGCAGTCGTCTCTTCAATCATTATTAAATCTTTTAGTTAGCTGTGTAATAATTATAATAAATAAACAAAAATCAGAATAAAGAAATTATTCACTTCTCAATCCATTTGTTGACATTGGCAAACATAACTGTTTTCTGGCTGTCCTTGAACAACTTTTTTTGTTATCTTTCAGTTTTATTGATATGTCATCCCATACTACATCATGTGAACAAAGTGTACAATGAATGACTTTTTAAAAAGGTGCTGAAAATGTCTTTATTTTAAAATTATGAACTGAAATGGATATTAGATTGAAATAAAATGTTAATTTTTATAAGGAGTGTACGTAAATCATTAATTCAGAGGAGATCTTTTTTTATGATTTCATGATTGTTTACTAAATATTTAGAAGACTTTGGATTTTGTTTCAGGGAAAACATTCTTGATTTTATGGAAATCACTTGGCTCTTCTCGAGTGCAGAGAGATTGTGATGCAGGTATCCATATATAAATAATTGCTCTTATGACATACTTTAATTTTTTAGAAAATATTGGAATTTAAAACAAACTAATTCTTACAAAGAATCAGAATCCACATATGCACAAATTAAAACACAAGAGCTCAGAATAGAAACAACTCCAAACCTCCAAATTTCTGATATGGCTTGTGATAGACCCTGCAAGTACCCAGAAGAGCAAAAGGGACTTGTAGGTTCCACAAGATGACAAAGAGTGACTCAACAGATTACAAGACATCATTGGGGAGTGGAATGGCTCATAAAAGTCAAGGACCTAATCCATCAAGCCAAGTGTACCACCCTCCATTGAAAGCACACATGATTATAGCCTCCAACAATGAAGAAACACAAAAGGAAGACCACTTTAGAGAAATAGTAATTTCAAAGCTTTTATTTGTCTATCACCACCCTCTTTCTCTTAATATATATTTTAGTGATGCATATCAATTATACATGAACATACATAAACCTGAATTCTAGAGCAGAAATCATGACCTTAGAACATAAATGGGCATAACACATTACAGGGATCCCATACACACATCTTCAGCAGGAACTTGCATTTCTGTTCATTTTTACAACTTAGCCAGTGCATGTTTGAAAAATGACTAATAAGAATGATCCATGACGACTTGAGTGTACAATTACTGACAACCCCATTATTTTTTAAATGAATCCTTTTTATTTAGACCCACTAAACCAATAACCTATGTATCCAATGTCTACATTCCCTGGTGTTTGATATATTAACAGAGGTGTGCATTCATTACTTCAAATCAACACTTAATCTTACTGTGCTTCCCTTGTATGTGATGGTTCTCTTTTCTCTTGCTGCCTTGAGCATTTTCTCTTTGTCTTGAACATTGGACATTTTGACAAGTATATGTCTTGGAGTTGGCCTGTTGGGATTTATACTGTTTGGCGTGCACTGCGCTTCCTGGATCTGCACATCCATCTCTCTCAATAGGGTAGGGAAGTTTTCAGCCATTATTTCCTTCAACACTCCTTCTGTTCCCTTTCCCATCTCTTCTCTTTTTGGGTTGCCCATAATGCATATATTTGTGCATGTTGTGTTGTCAGTTAATTCCTTGTGTCCCTGCTGGATTTTTTCTATCTTTTTGTCCATCCGTTCTACTATCTGTTTGATTTCAGATGTATTGTCTTCCACAAAACTAATTCTTTATTCTGCCAGTTCAAATCTGCTGTTATGTGAATCCAGCGTCTTTTTGATTTCTTGGATTGTGGATTGATCAACATAATATCCGTTACCTTTTTGTGTATGTTTACAATATCTTCAGTATGTTCACCAGTGTCTCTTTCTATCATTAATGTCTTTCTTCACTTGTTTAAGTTTGTCCATGATATTTGTTTGGAAAACTTTGATTAGTTGTTCGATGTTCTGCATCACTTCCTGGTTTTTAGATTGTTCATTTGACTGGTCCATGTCTTCCTGTTTCTCAGTGTGGACCTAGTCCATCAAGCATAATATACAGACCCCCATTCTATGCACATGTGATTATAGAAATCAAAAATGAGAAAAACAAAAAAAGGACCACTTTAGAGAAATAGGTAATTCCAAAATTTCCTGTTGGACTCACACTACCCTCTTTCCCTTCATAAAATTTTTGCTATGGATATCATGCATACGTGAACATACACAAACTTGTAGTGTAGAGGAAAACACACAACCTTACAATATAAAGGGGCATAACTCCTTACTGGAGACCTATGCACAATTCTAAAGGAAGAACTTGAATTGTGAGTCATTTTTTAAACTTAGAAAGACCGTCTTTCAAACATGCCTAATAAGGATGTGTTATGCTGCCCTTTTGTTTACATTTTCTGACATCACGACTATTTTTTTGAAACAAATCTGTTTCAATGATTAATATTAAACCAATATCCTATTTACACAATGTGTACATTCCCTGGTGATTCATACATTCACAGAGGTGTGCATTGCTCTCTTCAATCATTATTAAACCCTTTCAATATTTATATAATAATAATAATGAAGAAAATCCAGATGAAAAAGAAGAAATTATTCACCTCACAAACCGTCTTTTGGCACTGCCATGTAGAGATGTTTTTCTGGGATACCTTGAAAAAATTTTTTTGTTTATCCATTCTATTGATATATGATCACATACCACATCATGTGGAGAAAGGGAGAAATGAATGGCCTTCTTAAACATGTTGTAAATGTCTTTAATATTAAATTATACACTGAAATGGATATTTTTGACAGAAAATGTAAATTTTTAAAGGGAGTGAAATTTGGTTAGATTTAATATAATCAATGGTATGAAAGCGATAGTATGGCACAAACACTTATAAAGGAAAATAATTAGTCTGATATACTGGAAATTAATCAAAACAAAAATCTAATTATTTTGTTCCAGGAGTAATATTCAGGCATACTAACTTTAGACAGGAAATAATTTTTTTTTATCATACAATTTCCATTAAGGCATTTATTCTTTCTGAGAAAAAAAATTCCTCTTTGGAATTTCCACTAGGAAAAACATCATATTTCCAACTAGAGACACTCAGAGCAATGGAATCGAAGGGAAAAGCAAGAAATGAGAATAGAATGAGAAACAATTGTTATCTCAATGGAGGGCCAACATTATCAAAAGTCAACAGACACCAGATACATCAAACTTTAGTGCTTCAGACTAATTATTTGGAAATCAAGGGTATGGAGAATTGGATTTTTGGAAAAGACAGCCTCAGGAGAAGAGTCACTACTAAAAATACAAAAGAAAGGGAAGAAAGGAATCCTGGAGAAAATAAACTGCACTCTAATTCTCAAAATTGGAATGAAAAGGAAAAATAAATCCACTAGCCAACTCAGGACTATGTGGAAAAATTTAAAACACAAAAGTCTCTAAATCAGACACACCAAATACACACAACTTGCCAAACATGTTAAAGGCAGGGCTTGAAAAATAGTTTTGAACATATGGTATAGTTTGTGGCTAGTGGGACATAATATCATGATATTTTATCATGATGTAATAAATATTCCACCACGGTGTCGTGTGATGCCCAAGGAAAGTGCTATGAGTATGCAGATTGAGTGCATAAATGTTATGTTAGTTTACAGATTCTGTTAAAATATATATTTTTACAGAAATAAGAATGTGGCAGGTTGGAGGAGAAAACTATATATAACTCAGATTAGGATGATTCTCATATGCAAATTTGTTTTATTTAAAAAATGAAATTAATTTCCAGTACTCATTAAAATATAATTTAAAAAGAATGTTTAAATATCAATTATCATCTAGTAAATACCTTTACTTAGAGAGAAAGAATTTTTCCACACTCTTTCAATACTACTTGAAAATGAAACATTTTAGCCCTTTTAAATAGTAAATTCTTTAAAGTTAAGAGGCTTCGGTGATATGAGTTTGTGTGGAATGCCTTTTTCACATAAATTTTTGGAACCTATTTTCTTTCCAATAGTTAATGCAATATTAAACTACACTAATTTGAGAAAAAAAATTAGGAGGAAACCAAATACGTCTCAGCGATTCCTCAATTTTTTAATAATAACAAATTTAAATAGATAATTCTGAGGAAATCATTTTACATGACTTCATGATTGTTTACTGAATGGTTAAGTGGTTACAGGTTTTGTTTCAAGAAACAATTCCTGATTTTCTGGATATCTTTGTGTCATTCTCCACTGCCCTGGGATTGTAATGCATGGATCCATATATATTTATATACATGTTCTTATGCCATACTGTAATTTTTTAGAAAGAATTGAAATAAAATCAAATTAATTCTTACAAAGAAAGCAGAATCCCCAGATACATACAAAAAAGGCAGGACCTCAGAATAAAGAGATCCCAAACTCAAAATTTTCCTATGGCTTGTGAAAATGTCTTTCCACACAGGAAAGAAAAGGGATTGGATAGGACAATTACTTGACAAAGAGGGAGTCACTATTTACAAGATATCTTGGGGGTGAGAAATGATTCATAAAAATAAGGGCCTAGTCCATCAAGCAAAAAGTACAGACCTAAATTCTATGCACTGGTGATTATAGAATTCAACAATGAAGAAAAGCACAGAAAGGACCACTTTAGAGAAACAGGTAATTCCACAATTTCCTGTTTGTCTCACACCAACCTCTTTCCCTTCCTGAATTTTTAAGCGATGGATATCATTCATATATGAACATACACAAAATTGTAGTGAAGAGGAAAACACATGACCTTACAATATAAAGGGGCATAACTACTTACAGGGGACGTATACACACATCTCAAGGAGGAATTTCAACTGTGAGTCTTTTTTTAAAGGTGGCCAGACAATCTTTCAAATATGCCTAATAAGTCTGAATGATGGTGCACCTTTTGTTTACATTTTTGGACAACAAGAATATTTTTTGAAACACATCTGTTTCAATGATAAATATTAAGCCAATATCTTATTTACTCAAAGTGCACATTCCGTGGTGATTGGTATATACACAGAGGCATGCATTCCTCTCTTCATTATTAACCCATTCAATATTTCTATAATAATTATAATAAAGAAAGAAAATGCCGATGAACAAAGAAGAAATTATTGACCTCTCAAATCCTTTTTTGGCCCTGCCATACATATGTGCCTTTCAGGGCGTCCATGAAAAAAAAATTTTGGTTATCTGTCCGTTCCACTGATATAAGATCACATACCACATCATGTGGAGAAAGATAGCAATGCATGACCTTTTTAAACGTGCAGCAAATATCTTTAAAATAAAATTTATACTGCTATGGGTATAAGTTTGACAGAAAATGTAAATTTTAAAAGGGAGTGAAATTTGTTTAGATTTATGATAGTCATTGATAAGAATTAAATAGTATCGCACAAACACTTATAAAGAAAAAGTTTCATCTGATATATTGGAAAGAAATTAAAACAAAATTCTATTTATTCACACATAATAATTTCTAAAGGCATGAAATATTTTTTTTTCTACATTAGAATTTTCATTAAGGCATTCATTCTTTCTGAGAAAAAAATTCCTCTCTGGGAATTGCCCATATCCCATTGGCACAAATTCCCACAAATAACAAGATCACTAGGAAAACCATGATATTTTCAGTGAGAGATATTCAGAGCAATGGAATACAAGGACAGAGGAAGAAATGAGAATACAATAAGAAACTATTGTCAAATTAATGGACGGCCAACATTATCAAAAGTCACCAGACACCAGATAAATTCATATTAGTTGTGCAGAGTAATTATTTGGAACTCGGTGGCATGGAGGATGAGATCTTTGGAAAGGTAGCAGTGGGAGTGTAGGCACTGCTAAAAATAGAAAAGAAAGAGAAGAATAGCATCTTGGAGAAAAGAAATTGCACCCTAATTCTCAAAATTAGAAATAAAAGGGAAAAATCCATTATACAACTAAGGACTATGTGGAAAAATTAAAACACAAGAGTATTTAAAACAGACACACCATATACAACGAACTTTCCAAATGTTGAAGGCAGGGCTAGGAAAATTGTTTTCAACATATGGTATGGTCTGTGGCTAGGAGGGAATAATAGCATGATACTTTATCATGATGTAAGATATATTCCACCATGGTGTCATGTGATGCTCGAAGAAAGTTTTATGAGTATCATGATAAAGTGCATAAATGTTTTGTTTGCTTACAGATTCTGATAAAAAATGTGCATTTACGGAAAGAAGAATGGGGCAGTTTTGAGGTGAAACCTAGAGATAACTCAGATTTAGATGACAGTCTCTCATATCCAAATTAGGTGTATTTAAAAAAGAAAAAAATTAAGTCATCAATAAAATACAATTTTAAAAAATGGTTAAATATCTTTTATCATCTACTAATAAACCTATACTTAGGGAGAAAGAGTTTTTCCATGCACTGTCAATGCTAATTGGAAAGGAAACTTTTTAGTCCTTTTAAATAATAAATTCTTTAAAATTAAGAGACTTCAGTGATATGAGTTTGTGTGGAATACCTTTTTCAAATAAATATTTGGAACCGATTTTCTTCCTAACTGTTGATGAAATAATGTTAAGCTACACTTAATTGGAGAAAAATAATCGGAGGAAACCCAATTTTTCTCAGTGATTCCTCCATTTTTTAATAATCACAAATTTAAAGCAATAATTCAGAGGAAATCATTTTACATGACTTCATGATTGTTTACTGAATGGTTAAGAGGCTCCAGGTTTTGTTTCAAGAAAGCCTTTCCTGATTTCTGGGTATCTTTTTCTCATTCTCCTGTGCAGGAGGATTGTGATGTAGGTATCCATATATATATGCATTCTTATGCCATATTGTAATTATTAGAGAGAATTGGAAATAAAAACAAACATTCTTATAAAGAAAGGAGAAACCACACATACACACAAAACACGCTGGAACTCAGAATAAACAGCTCCCAAACTCAAATTTTAACCTATGGCTTTTGAAAGTCTCTTCCATACAGGAGAGAAAAGTCACTGGTAAGGCCCATTATTGACAAAGATGGTGTCAACTATTTACAAGATATCATGAGGGAGAGGAATGGTTCATAAAAATAAGGACCTAGTCGGTCCAGTAGAAAGTACTGCCACCCTTTCTATGCACACGTGATTACAGAATTCAACAATGAAGAAAAACAATTAAAAAGGACCACTTTAGAGATATAGGTAATTCCAAAATTTCTTGTTTGACTTATACCACCCTCTTTCCCTTCATCAATTTTTTGCGACAGATATCATTCATACATGAACATATACAAATTTGTAGTGAAGAGCAAAACACACGACCTTACAATATAAAGGGGCATAACTCCTTACAAGTAACCTATGCACACATCTCAAGGAGGAACTTGAAATGTGCATCATTTCTTAAAACTCGGCAAGACAATCTTTCAAACATGCCTAATAACTATGAATGATGCGGCACCTTCTGTTTACATTTTCTGACATCAAGAATATTTTATGAAACAAATATGTTTCCATGATAAATATTAAACCAATATCCTATTTACCCAATGTGTACCTTCCCAGATGATTGGTATAGTCACAGATGTGTGCATTCCTTTCTTTATATTATACCAATTCAGTATTTCTATAATAATTATAATAAAGAAAGAAAATCCAGATAAACAAAGAAGAAATTATTCACCTCTCAAACTTTTTGTTGACACTGCCATATATAGGTGTTTTTGGGGTGTCTTTGAAAAATATTTTTTGGTTATCTTTCCATTCCATTGATACATGATCACACACCACATCACGTGGAGAAAGGTAGCAATGAATGGCCTTTCTAAACATGTTGAAAATGTCTTTAATATAAAATTATATACTGAAATGGATATAAGTTTGACAGAAAATATAAATTGTAAAAAGGGGTGAAATTTGGTTAGATTTAATATAGTCAATGATAAGAAAGAGATAGTATGGCACAAACATATATAAAGGAAAATAATTCATCTGATATAATGAAAAGAAGTTAAACCAAAATTCTAATTATTATATAATAGATAGAACATACAGATGTATTAAGCTCTCAAGGCATGAAATATATATATTTTTTACCATGCAATTTCCAATAAGGCATTCATTCTTTGTGAGCAAAAAATTCCTGTTTGGGAATTGTCCATGTCCCATTGGGACAAATTCCCACACATAACAAGATCACTAGGAAAACCACCATATTTCCAATGAGAGATAGTACAATGGAATCCAAGGACAGAGGAAGAAATGAGAATAGAAAGAAAAAGTATTGTCATCTCAATGGAGGGCCAACTTTATCAGAAGTCACCAGACACCAGATACATCCATTTTAGTGCTGCAAAATAATTATTTGGAACTGGGGTGCATGGAGGATGGGATCTTTGGAAAAGGCAGGAGCAGGAGAGTAGGCATAGCTAAATATAGAAAAGAAAGAGAAGAATGGAATCCTGTAGAAAAGAAATTGCACCCTAATTCTCAAAATTAGATTTAAAAGGAAAAAAAAAACACCACTTACCATCTCAGGAATATGTGAAAAAATTAAAACACAAGAGTCTTTAAAACAGATGCAGCACATACACACAACCATCCAGACATGTTGAAGTTAGTGCTTTGAAAATAGTTTTGAACACACACGGTCTATGCTAATAGGAAATGAAACTTTTAACCCATTTTAATAATAAATTCTTTAAAATTAAGGGGCTTCAGTGATATGAGTTTGTGTGGAATGCCTTTTTAAAATAAATTTTTGGATCTGAATTTCTTCCAAATTGTTGATGAAATAATGTTAAACTACTCTAACTTGGAGAAAAAAATAATCAAAGGAAAGTAAATATTTCTCAGTGATTCCTCCATTTTTCCTAATCACATATTTAAATCGATAATTCAGAGGAAATCATTTTACATAACTTCATGGTATTTTACTGAATGGTTGGAGGCTCCAGGATTTGTATCAAGAAAGCATTTCATGATTTGCTGTATATCTTTGTGTCATTCTCCAGTGCAGTGAGATTGTGAGGTAGGTATCCCTATATATATTAGTGTTCTTGTGCCATATTGAAAGTTTTAGCACTGGGGTTGTGATGCATGTTTATATATATAAGTGTTCTTATGCCATATTGTAATTTTTAGAAAGAATTGGAATAAAATAAAATTCCTTCTTACAAAGAAAGCAGAATCCACAGATACACCCAATTCAAAGCTGGAACTCAGAAAGAAAATAGCTCCTAAACTCAAAATTTGTCATATGGCTTGTGAAAGTCTCTTTCCACACAGGAGCGTAAAAGGATTGGTAAGGGCCATTAGTTGACAAATAGGGAGTCAGCTATTCACAAGTTATCATGGGGGAGAGGAAAGATTCATAAAAATAAGTATCTAGTCCATCAAGCAGAATATACAGCGATCCATTCTATGCACACATGATTATAGAATACAACAATGAACAAAAACAAAATAAAGACAACTTTAGAGAAATAGATCATTCCAAAATTTCATGTTTGACTCTCACCACAATTTCACTTCATCAATTTTTTGGCGACAAATATCATTCATACATGAATATACAAAAACATTTAGTGAAGAGCAAAACACATGGCCCTGCAAAATAAAGGGTCATAACTCCTTAAAGTGAACCTATGCACACATCTCAAAGAGGAAACTGAATTGTGAATCATTTTTAAAACTGAGCCAGACCATCTTTCATACACAACAAATAATTATGAATGATGTTGCACTTTTGTGTGCTTTCTCTGACATAACCAAGATATTTTAAAACAAATCTGTTTCAATGATATATTTTGAACCAATATCCTATATATCCAATGTTTACATTCCCTGGTGATTGGTATATTCACAGAGGCGTGCATTGCTCTTTTCAATCATTATTAAACCTTTTCAATATGTCTATAATTATAATAAAGAAGGAAAATTGAGATGAACAAAGAAGAAATTATTCACCTCTCAAACCCATTGTTACAATGTCATGTACAGATGTTTCTCTCGGGGTCCTTCAAAAATGTTTTCATTATCTATTCATTCTACTGATATATGATCACATATCACATCATGTGGAGAAAGGGAGCAATGAATGGCCTTCTTAAACGTGTTGCAAATGTCTTTAGTATAAAATTATATGCTGAAATGAATATGTTTAACTGAAAATGTTAATATTTAAAGGGAATGAAATTTGGATAGATTTAATATAATCAATGATATGAAAGAGATAGTATGACACAAACACTTATAGAGGAAACTAATTAGTTGGAAATAATGGAAATTAATATAAACAAATTCTAATTATTTTACTTCAGGAGTAACATTCAGTCATAATAAGTTCTAGGGATGAAATAATTTTTTATCATGGAATTTCCATTAAAACATTCATTCTTTCTGAGAAAAAAACTCCTCTTTTGGAATTGCCCATATCCCATTGGGACAAATTCCCACACATAACAAGATCACTAGGAAAACCATCATATTTCCAATGAGAGATTCTCAGAGCAATGGATTCCAAGGGCAGAGAAAGATATGAGAATACAATAAGAAGCTATTGTCATCTCAATGGAGGGCCACCATTATCAAAAGTCACCAGACAGCAGATACATCAAATTTTAGTGTTGCCAAGCAATTATTTGGAATACAGGGGCACAGAGGATGGGATCTTTGGAAAAGACACCCTCAGAAGGAAAGGCACTGCTGAAAATAGAAAAGGAAAAGTAGAAAGGAATCCTGGAGGAAAGAAACTGCACTCTAGTACTCAAAATTAAAATGAAAAGGAAATAAATCCACTACCCAAGTCAGGAAAATGTGGAAACATTTGAAACACAAGAGTCTTTAAAACAGACGCAACAAACACACACAACTTTCCAAACATGTTGAAGGCAGGGCTTGAATTATAGTTTTGACCATATGGTATGGTCTGTGGCTAAGGGGATATAATATCGTGATATTTTAACCTGATGTGTGAAACGTTCCACCACTGTGTCCTGTGATGTTGGAGGAAAGTGCTATGAGTATGCAGATTGAGTGCATAAATGTTGTGTTAGTTTACAGATTCTGTTAAAAATATGTTTTTACAGAATGAGGAATGTGGCAGTTTGGAGGTATAAACTAGATATAACTCAGATTAGGATGATACTCTCTCATATACAAATTTGTTGTATTGAAAAACAAAATAAATTTTACAGTACTCGGTAAAATACAACTTTAAAAGAATGTTTAAATATCTATTGCCATCTACTAATAAACTTTTATTGGAGAGAAAGAAGTTTTCCACACACCATGTCAATGCTAATGGAAATTAAGCTTTTTACCTTTTAAATAGTAAATTATTTAAATTAAGAGGCTTCAGTGATATGAGTTGGTGTGGAATGCCTTTAAAATTTTTTTTTTGAAACAGATTTTCATCCTAATTGTTGATGACATAATGGTAAACTAAATTGGAGATAAAAAGTAGGAGGAAAACTAATTCTTCACAGTGATCCCTTCATTTTTAATAAACACAAATTTAAATCGATAATTCAGAGCACATCATTTTACATGACTTCATGATTGTTTACTGAATGTTTAGGAGGCTCCAAGTTTTGTTTCAAGAAGCATTTCCTGATTTTCTGGATATATTTGTGTTGTTCTCCAGTGCAGTGTGATTGTGATGTAGGTATCCATATATATATATAAGTGTTCTCATGCCATATTGTAATTTTTTAGAAAGAAGAGGAAATGAAACAAACCCATTCTTACAAAGAAAGCAGAATCCACAGGTAAACAAACTAAATGCTGGTACTCAGAATAAGCAGCTCCCAAACTCAAAAATTCTCCTGTGGCTTGTGAAAGTCTCTTCACAGACAGGAGAAAAGTCACTGGTAAAGTCCATTAGTTGACAAAGAGGGAGTAAATTCTTCATAAGATATCATGGGAAAGAGGAAAGTTTCATAAAAATAAGGACCTAGTCCATCATGGAGAATGTGCTGTAATCCATTCTATACACACGTGATTATAGAATTCAACAATGAAGCCAAAAAAAAAGGACCACTTTAGAGAAATAGATAATTACAAAATATCCTGTTTGACTCACACCACCCTGTTTCACTTCATCAATTTTTTTGCTATGGATATCACTCACACATGAACATACAAAAACTTGTAGTGAAGAGTGAAACACATGACCTTACAAAATAAAGGGGCAAAACTCCTTACAGTGCAGCTAAGCACATCTCCAGGAGGTAATTGAATTGTGAATCATTTTTAAAAGTTTGCCAGTCTGTCTTTTAAACACGACTAATAAATATGAATGATGCCACACTTTTGTGTGCTTTATCTGACATCGACAATATTTTTTAAAACAAATCTGTTTCAATGATAAATATTAAACCAGTATCCTATTTATCCAATGTGTACATGCCCTGTTGTTTGTTATATTCACAGAGGCATGCATTCCTCTCTTCAATATTAAACCCATTCAATATTTCTTTAATAATTATAATAAAGAAAGAAAATCCAGATTATCAAAGAATAAACTATTAAGCTTCTCAAACCCTTTGTTGACATTGCCATATATAGGTGTTTTTCTGGGTGTCCTTGAAAAATTTTTTTTGATTATCTATCCATTCCATTGATATAAGATCACATACCACATCATGTAGAGAACGATAGCAATGAATGGCCTTTTTAACGTGTTGCAAACATCTTTATTCTAAAATTATATACTGAAATGGATATAAGTTTGACAGAAAATGAAAAATTTAAAAGGGATTGAAATTCGGTAAGAATTAACATAGTCAATGATAAGAAAGAGATAGTATGGCACAAACACTTATAAAGGAAAATAAGTCATCTCATACAATGGAAAGAAATTAAAGCAAAATTCTAATTAATATATTAAAGTAGAACATACAGACAGGATAATCTCTCAAGGCATGAAATAATTGTTTTTTACCTTGCAATTCCCATTAACACATTCATACTTTCTGTGTAAAAAATTCCTCATTTAAAACTGCCCATATCCCATTGGCACAAATTCCCACACATAACAAGATCACTAGGAAACCCATCGTATTTCCAGTGAGCGATACTCAGAGTAATGGAATTCAAGGGCAGAGGGAGAAATGAGAATAGAATGAGAAAATATTGTCATCTCAAACGAGGGCCAATGTTATCAAAAGTCACCAGACACCAGATACATCCATTTTAGTGGGGCAGAGTAATTATTTGGAACTTGGGGCATGGAGCATGAGATCTTAGAAAAAGGCAGCAGCAAGAGTGTA
>JAQZBX010044146.1:0-21450 GCA_029593785.1 Cabassous unicinctus
GGGCCCTGGCTCACCCCACACCTTTAAACTTTGAACTTGGGAAGCGGGTGTGGCTCAGTGGATAGAGCCCCTGTTTACCGTATGGGAGGCCCGGGTTCGCGTCCCGAGGCCTCTTTGTGAGGGCACGCCGGCCTGAGCGGTGCGGTGGGCTGATGCAGCAACCTCACGGCAGGAAGCGGGTGTGGTGCAATGGATAGGGCACCCGTTTACCATATGAGAGGCCCCAGGTTCGCTTCCCGGTGCCTCCTTGTGAGGGCAGGCCGGCTCGCGTGGCGCCGTGGGCTGATGCGGCAAGACCTCACAGCAAGGGGGAGATAAGCAGACACAGAGAAGACACGCAGCGAATGGACACAGCAGCACAAGCAGCCAGGGGGGGATAAATAAAATAAAATAAATAAATCTTTAAAAAAAAAAATAAATAAATAAACTTTGAACTGTCCCCTTGTATATTAAATAGGATTGCATTTGGCTGCAGAGAAGAGAATCCTGACTCTCATTGCCTAAACAGGTGATGGCTCACCACCATATTTCCAGCACTTAGCATGGGGCCTGGCACATACGAAGGACTCAACAAATGTTTGTTAAATGAATTTAAGTATGAATGATTTCCTTAATGATAATTTGGCTACTCTCTTGCACATATATGACGTTTTATCATCAGTGCTCGCTTTCAGTAGTTTCTGGTAGGAACAGCATTCCTTCTTTGGAGATAACAGAAAAGACTCTATGCTGCTCTACCTGGTAAGACAACTCTGTGCGGTGGCCTGACCAGCTTTAATACCCTTGTCTTGCAGAGGCTTAGAGAGTTTAAGCGATTTATCCAAATCACACAGTAAGGGCTTCACTGTAGAATACAGTGTTTCCGACTCTGAGTACAGTGCCCCTTCTCCTTTGCTCTGCCTCCTCCCCTGGATAAGGCGGTAGAATCCAAGATGCACACCCTTTCTTTTCTCATTAGCATTCTTTGAAAAATGGGTCCATTTTATTAAGTAGTAAACTAGGAGCCAGCTCTGTGAGGCCTGCAGGGAGCTCCCACCCGTCCTTTCCAGCCGTGGTCTTTACACCCCCTTTGAGAAGCATCTGTGAGTCCGCTGTGCTGAAGGCAGGAGGAGAAAATGTGTTCCGTTCTCTAATAAGATAATAATATAAAAGAAATTTATGGCACCCCAGAGGGAGAGAATTACAAATGGATGAAAGGTGACTGTTTAACATAGAGCGTTTTTTTAAGAGTGTAAAGATAAATAGAGGGAAATAGAGTGCAAATAGAACCTGCGGCAAATGGAACGCAAATGGGCCTGTTTCACTGGCGCTCCTGCTGCAACCCACCATCCCGGATAATGGTGACCATTTGTAATATTTCCTACTTTGTAATTTTTCAGATAGCTCTACAGTCTCACTTACTGGCCAGTCTTCAGAAGGTTTCTAGGGCTCCCAGAGAATGGGGAGTGACTTTGTTGCTGCCTCGCCTCTGCCTGCTTCGGCCAGCCTAGTCCCCCCGCCCCCCATGCCCTGCTTCTCACCCCACCCCCCAGGATATGTCCCCAGCTCTTCCCTAAAGTCAGACCCTGGGCCGGGCCGGCAGGGATGGGGCAATGGTGGGGCTGCTCTCCTCCCGGCTCCCCCTCTCAGGCTGTGCACCCTGAGCTGACTCGCTGTGAGTAGCCCCGAGAAGGGCGGCGAGTCCGGGAAGCCCGCCCTCCAGGGAAGGGAGGCCTTTGCAGTCACTCCCAGGTCAGGGTCCTTCGGGCACCCGTCTCAGAGCACAGCCCTTCCACCTCCCAAATTACTCGATGGGTCATCGTGCACTTCTCCCCTAGGGGGCGAACCAGGAGCCTGTACCCTGGGTGCAGAGCCCGGGTAGAGGTTCTGACCCCTGCCCTCTTGCAGGCCTCAGATTTCCATCTCCACTGCCATCACCATTTTTTCCCCTCAAGCCTACAATGTTGGACACAATCTCCTCTTTCTCTCTCCCTCCCTGGCCCGGAGGTCCAACGGCTGCCTCTCTTCCTTTGTCTATTCAGGCACCTTCCACAGCACCATCCCTGCCCTGCACACCCTATCCCCCTTGTCATGATTTATTTAAAATTTTTAATTTGTTTTAGGAGGTACCAGGGATTGAATCCAGGTACCTGGATTTACATGGGAAGCAGGTGTTCAACCACTAAGGTACATCTCCCCAAAGAGAGTTGGGTTTTCCTTTGGTCTGTTTGGTTTTTTTTTTACCCTCGTTATTTTGTGTTTGGTTTTTAGGAGGTACCAGGGATCGAATCCTGGACCTCGCATATGGGAAATAGGCGCTCAACCACTTGAGCACCATGTGGTCCCTTTAATTTTTTTTTTATTTTAAAAATTGAAACATATATAACAGAATTGACCATTTAAGCCATTTTTAAGTGCACAATTCCATGGCATGAATTGCATCTACAATGCTACATTCACCATGCCACCTGCTTTATTCTTTTCCCCAAGTACTTATCACCTTCTGTCATATATGCACTTCTTTATTCCTATATTATCTGCCTCTCTCTACTAGAATGTGACCTTTATAAGGTTGGGGTTTTTGTCTTCTTTGCTGCCATTTCCCCAGTGTCTAAAGAGCGCAGGGGGCAGCAGCTACTGGGTTGACATTCCTTGAATGAATGCCTGGATGTGAGAAGCCTGGCGGCCTCTTCAGGGCTGTGTGTGGCCCTGTGACGCCGCCAAGTATGCAGCCGTCCTCTACTTCAAGCTCACAAGACGGCTTCCAGGCAGCACACCCATATTTCAGGCAGAAGGAAGGTGAGGGCCAAGGGCCAAAAAGCAGGTGTCTATTGTTGTCACCTCTCCTCTTACTTTGCCAGTTTTCCAGAAGCTCCACACTCGCTTAAATCCTTTGTGGTTAGAAATCTGTGACAGGCCCCCCAGCTGTAAGGGATGCTGGACCCTTGTCCCTCGGAGGTAGCCAGTTCTGCTGGCAAGGAAGAAGGCAGGGCAGGGGAATTGGAAGGGCAACCAGCAGTGGCAGAGCCACCGTGCATCCTCTGTCACTTCTCCAGGACCTGAGGAGCTTCTGGTAATGCTTGTCTGGCTTGTGAAGGAAGTTCAGGAAGAAAATAACTTCTTTGTGGAACTTGTTCCTCCAAGGCACTGCACGCACTCGGATACAGTGGAGTTTCTAGATCATTGGGGAAGGCTCACGTAAATCTTGTCGATAGTTTAGTCACGAGAAGGGACTTTCTTCTCCTCTAAATTTCTCGATTTTAAGTTTCTTTGGGGCAGAAGTAGGGGGTTCTTCATTATTGTGTTCCTGCAAAGATTTATACATGATCATTACATTTTTACTGGATTCAACAGTTAAACTGGCTCTGACTCTCAATGTCAGTCGAGGCCTTGAAAATAGTTGAAGTCACCCAGCACTGGCTGAGTGCTGCTCTGCACAGCTCCAGGGTGCGAGTCACACGGGGGAAGGCTCCTTCCGTGGAGTTGGACCACACTGCTATTATTTCTCTTTCCAAAATGGATGCATCTATTGTAAATACTAATGGCTATTCATTTAGCGCCATTAGGCCAGATGCTTTGCTGCAAATAAATAGATGAGGACTCTGTAATTTAGGGTTACATTTTTAAATGGCGAGATGAACACAGGGTGTGCTCTCTACATGACTAGACTGCCGAGAAGGCGTCCATGTCATCCCTTAGCTGGGGTGAATTTGTGAGAAGAGCTTGGGCTTGTGGCAGCCAGGAGAAGGGAGGGTGACAGCATCTGTGAGTCGTGGGGAACTCTGGTTTGAGTCCACGCCTCCAGGGCAGACACCTGTCAATGTGGATAGCCTTTGGAAGCTCCAGCACAACAACCTGGTGTCTCCTCTTGAGTGGAGAAGCTCCTGCTGATGGGCCACATTTGGGAAGTGCTTCTTTGCTACTCCCCCCACCCCTTTTGTAAAAAGGCCCTGCATTCTAGAAATTGTGCAATTGAATATTTCATAAACTATTTCTGGGTTTTTTATCTCTTTACGGTCTTTGGGATTCAATTATAGCTTGATCTTAAATGTCCAGTCTACAGTGAACTAACGTTATGCTCTTAATTTTAAACCAGAGTGATGAAAAGTAGCTTGCTCTCTTTCTCTGCATCGCCAAAACCATCCCTCCTCCTTGCCTGTTATCATAAGACTACATGAGCGGTTCAAGAGTTTGACCCGGTAGCCTGCCAGGCCCTGATAGGGACGGCAGATTTCTTGGCTCATTTATTTCCTGCCTTACAAGAGGCTTTGGATATAAAATTTTTGTGATGGATTAATATTTGAAGTGGGTCTTTCTTCCCACTCTCTTGACATTGTGTTTGCAAAGATGCAACAACATCCTAGAGTAAGGGAAGGTGGTCAGCAGTTCCCTGGAGGTTGGGAGCCTTGGATTCCCTGCCACCCACATCTCTGGGCCTTGGTTTCATCATCTGTACAGTGGCACTGGGGCCTGGGTGATTTGTGCATGTTAAAGCAGAGTACAAATATGGGCATAATGTTGTTCCTCCTTCTACTATTTTGTGAGTCTGTGACGATCTTGTTTATTTTTATTAGTAGAAAACCATGTGGTATTTAATTTCTACACTTATGTCTAATGTCTAATCTGTGCTCAAAATCTACTGCCTACTTGAAAGATTAGATCAAAATTAATCAGGTCTCCTTTATTAGAGATAAAGTAAGGAAAGCAAAGCTACAGTTTATCCCTCAGTCCAGAAGCCCATGACTTCTATAAAAAGTTTATCGCAAGTCTAGAAGAAGAAATTTCAACAGGTAACCTTTAGAAGAATTGTATTTGGGGCATTTCTTTGATTCTGGACCTATCTCATTTTATTTTGTAAGAAAAAACAGAAATGACTCACCTGAAATCCACATAAAAATGATAGGTAGTTTTTTTTTTTAATAAAAATAAACCATAAATACGTAATAAATCCTGTATAGACCCATTGGAAAATGGATAGCAGGAATGTTGTGCTTACTGCCTCACTCCCAAGGTGCACATATTTATTATACTTCAGGGCGATTCATTGTACTAGGCTGGCATATATAAAGTTCTCATCATAGTAATAGAGTAAGAACCCATTTCCTAGGAAGTATTGTTATAATAAACTGTAATTAGTGGTTTGAAACAGCCATAATTCATTTTATAAAGGAAAAGGAACATGGACAGCTCAGTATTTGTGTGCACCAGAGCCCCATCAGCCATGCCCAGTACCTGCTCACTGAGGCCGTTGGCTCTTCCTCTGCTGACGGCAGGAATAACCCCAACACCGATGCTGGCCTTGTTCTTTTACAGCATCCTTGTCTGATGTACAGAGTCCGATTCCAAGCAGAAGCCAGGCGGCCACCTGGAAGAGGAAGCCGGGCAGGTGCCCTCAGGCTGGGCTCACCATGACACGGTGTGAGACCTCGGGCTACAACACGGGACCCGGGCGCTGCTCCGACCCCTCGTGTCTTGTGTTGCAGCCGGAGGGACGCAGGTCCGCAGCACAGCCTGCTCCGCTGACCCGAGGGACTGGACACGACAAGCATGTGGCAGAGGTTGTGGGAAAGCCTGCGCCCTGTCAGGAGGTGAGTATGAGTACCTGGAGAGGGGCCTGCTCTGGCCACCCTGGGCAGCCCATGCCAGCCCCTTGCTTGTCCTTGCTCCATCTCCCATGTGTGGCTTCGCTTCACCCCAGCCCGCTTCAGGTAGCTTGTGTCAGCTGCTGGGGTGGGGCAATCCACTTTGACTGGGATTTGAGGATGTTCTCGGCTCCTCAGCCCCTGAACCCCCTGGCCAGGTGACAGGTTCTGTAGTGAGTGAGGTCAGCAAGGAAGGCCATTAGTTAATCTCCACCCCCCCCCCCAAACATCTCTCCCATTGGTGGGAAGTCCCACTGTTAGACCCTCTTTCCTTTTTTTGCACAAGCTTCACATTTTTGGGAGCTGTCTGTTGAAATGTGAATATTTTCTTCAAGGTGGTAAATTAAACCACTGGCAGGCATCAACTGAGTTTCATCTGTTCATTGCTTTCAAACATGATAGGGATCCAAGGGGGAAAGGAAATCACATCGTATATTTCAATAGGGCAGAAGCTCTGAAAGAGGACCCTAAAACTGGAGGTAGGAGCGTCAAAGGCAAGGCTCCTTCGCCCATTCCGTCAGTCACAAACTGACGAGCTGGGGATACAGCTGGGGAAGTGAGCCCTGTCTCGTAGCTGGGCCTGGGGGTCACACTTATGGCCTCGGTGACCATCTGCTCTCTGTGTCCTAAGTGGAAAACATCAGTTTATTCCCCACTCTTCACCAGCCTTATGGTGTGCACAGTGCCTCCTCTTTTTGAAGAATGTAATTTGTTTAAATGTAATTTGTTGAGCGTTTTTCCTCCTCTTCTATTATTTGGAAGGGAGTGAATAAAATGAGAGGCTGCATCTAAGGGGAAACGGGTTGGGGAAGCCAGAAAGTTGAGAGGGTTGAGATGAAGTGAAGGTCTCTCTGGTCATGAGTCATCTCCATGGCCAACAACCCAGAAGTTTCCGCCACAGAACTGATAATGGTCAGGTTAAGGCAGCCATAACTGCCTCATGCTTGGGAAACCTGGAAACTGTCTTTGTGACATCCTGCTTGCTAAAGACTGCCAGGAAGCCAAGAACTGACTGGTCACATGGTGAGACTGCAACTCAGATAAAACTAGAGGGCATAAATGAGAACAGTCTAGATATAGACTACCACGGAAGCAAACCGTGTTGTATGATGATTTTTGCCCCCAGAAAAATGTTGCTCCTTGCCCTTCCTTTTCCTTCCCGGCCTGAACAATTCCATCCAAAGCCACTAGGTGGGGCTGAGCAAGAGAGGCCTCAAGGCAGGGGGGCCTCATTGGTCCAAGGTGGAAAGTCAGAACCCTGGTGGGCGAGGACGGCATCCACTGGGGGAGCCACTGAAACAGAAGCTAGTATCTCACTGTCAAAGAAGGGAGTTTTATAATATGGAAAGGGAGGACACCAGAGTAAACTCTGTGGTGTTAGAGTTGGAAAGTATTTGTGTGAACTCACGGTTTTATATATATATAAACACACATGTACACACACATACATATTACCTAGCTCTGTCCACTGAGAGGGCCTAGTGATATCCCAATAAAATAGAACACCTAATGCCCAGATCTTGGTTTCTTAATACCATTCTCCACTAAACGGGACCAGAGCTAATACCAGGGCTGTGATAGGGAAAATACAAAACAAGCCTGGAACATCTTGTACCAGAAAGTAAGGAATCTCTTAAAAAAAAAAAAAAAAAATGATGGGGACTTGTCAAAAGGACATAGAAACCTGCTTGAAGGGGCTCTCACTGGCCAAATCTGGAACAATTTGATCATCAAAATACGTATTGATGATAACAGATTATAACCCACAAAATAGGAAATTATAAGCCATGCTGATATTGAAAAAAATGGTTAAATTGAAAGTTTGTTATGGAATGGGGTATTTACATCATTGCAAAGTAACTCCCCACTAATTACTATGGCAAAAATAGTAACTTTACCATGCAGAAGCCTGGAGGTCACACCCTCAAGTCAAGTGATAAAAATGAGAATCATCCCTAATGGAACAAACCAACATCAATGGCCCGTGCTAAATGCTGAGAAGCCAGTATCATTTCTAGGATCTTCCTGTCAAAGATGTGTGACCTGGATCTAATCAGAAGAAAGCATCAGATAAGCCCAAATTGAGGCATGTTCTACAAAATAACTGGCCTGAAATTCAAAACTATTACTGTCTTGCAAAGCAAGGAAAGACTGAGAAACTTCAGAATGAAGGAGACTAGAGAGACATCATAACTAAGTGCAATGTGTGATTCTGGACTAGATCCTTTTGTTAATAAGGACATTATTGGGACAATTGGCTAAACTTGAATGGAGTCCAGAATTGGGTGCTAGTAATGTATCAGTGTTAGTTTCCCGATTTTGATGGTTATCTTGGGATTCTATAGGAGAACGTTCTTGCTTGTAGAAACATATACAAAAGATATCGAATGTGATGGGGCATCTTGTTCACACTTTATTATCAAATGATTCTTTGTATCATACTTGCAACTTTTCTGTTAGTTGAGGTTGTTTCAAAAAAATTTTTAAATGCTTCTCAAAAAATAAAATTCTTGCTTATTAAAGAAAATCCAGAAAATGAAGAGAAACGGGCAATGAAATCATCCATGTTTCTACCAAAAACAACCACTGTTAATATTTTATTCTATTTTCTTCCAGTTTTTTTTTTCCTATTTGAAATAAGGTAGAAAATGTTATTATTTCAACAGATGGTACTGGAATTCTTAGTCAATTGTCTTTATTTAGGAAAGCACCATGGAATGGACAATGAAAGTCCGGAGGTAAGGTTTGGCAAAAGTTAGGGAAACAAAAGAAACATTTAAATTGCTTTTTATTACAAATGAACAATTATTTTGGGAGAGGGGGAGAACAGAAAAGGACTGGGAAGAGAAGAGAATAGATCAAAATGGCAGGGATTCAGTTGTGTAATTTGAAGATTGTATTGCTGTCTCCCAGACATTCCCTAAAATCGTTACACCCACAGAAACCTTGTGTGGATGGGGTTCTGCTGGTTTGTTGATTTGGGTGGAACTTGCTGGGAGGGCCTGAGTTTCATATTAACATCACATGTGAGGTGGTCAGTGATTGATAAACTGAACTAAGCAGAAATATTAGTTTGGAGACCATATAAATGTTAATCCTTCTAGAAATTTAAGGAATCATATAGAGAGGGGATGTTGGATTTCTAGAGTAGAAAATGAGGGTTTGAGCCAATCTCACGAGATTATTTGGGGCAGGAAGACCCTGCTGACATCTAAGTCAGGACATGTTTTGTTTTGTTTTTTTAATTGATTTCTAGTTTAATTCCATTGTGGTCAGAGAACATGCTCTGTATAATGCAATTTTTGAAATGTATTGAGCCTTGTTTAGTGGCCCAGTATATAATGATGAATATTCCACGTGCACTTGAAAAGAATGTGCCTTCTGCTGTTCTTGGGTGGGTATTCTATAAATGCCAAAGAAGTAAACTTGGTGTGTAGTGTTGTTCAAATCATCTATATATTTGCTGATTTTTTTGTCTGCTCATTTATCAATTGAGAGAAGAGTTTTTTAAAAAAATCTCCAGCTAAGATTGTAATTTATTTGGTTCTATAATTTTTTGCTTCATGTGTTTGTATGTAAAGACATGTTATTAGGTACATGTATTTAGGATTGTTACATCCTGTTGAATTGATCCTTTCATCATTATCTATAAAATATTCCTCTCTCACTAATAATTTGTCACTAATAATTTTTGCCATATACTTTGTGTGAAATTACTACAGTCACACTAGTTTTCTTATGATTAGTGTTTGTATAACATATGTTTTTGACCCTTTTGCTTTCAGTCTGTCTGTGCCCTTATATTTAATGTGTACCTCTTATAAACAGCATATAGTTGGGTTTTTTAAAAATTCAATGACAATTTATATATCTTTTTTTGAAGTCTTTAGTCCATATACAATGCACATAATTACTGGATGTGATTGGGTATAAATCTACTATTTTGCTCTTTGTCCTATCTCTTCTTTTTCCTTGTTTCATGCTTTCTTTTGGATTAATCAAGTATTTTTTAATATTCCTTTTATCTCTCTGATTAGCTTTTTAGCTATACCTCTTTGTATTTTCCTTGGCAGCTGTTCAAGGAGTTAAAATATACCTCCTTAACCTGTCATAATCTCCTTTGAATTAATATTATACAATTACACAAACAATGTAATCTTACAACAGTATTTAACTCCATTCCTTGCTTTGTGCTGTTTTTCTTGTATATTTTACTTCGTATGTGTTATAAACCCCTCCATACATTGTTATTGTTTTTGCCTTAAACAGTCAATAGTTTTTTTAAAAGCTTTGGATTTTTAAAATAATTATAGGCTTACAGGGTTTTGCAAAATTATTACAGAGAATCCTGTGTCCTTCACTCATCTTCCCCCAATGTAACACCTTACGTAACTATAGTAAAAATATCAAAACCAGGAAATTGACATTGAGAAAATACTGTTTACTGTGCCTTATTCAGGTTTCTCCAGTGCTCACAGATTGAGTGCATGTGTGTATGTATGTATCGGTGTACAATTTTATCCTGTAGATAGGTTTATCTTACTTCCACCTCAATCAAAATATATAACTGTTCCATCACCACGAAGAAACTCCCTTGTGTTACCCATTTAGAGTCACAGCCCTAAATCCCCAACCATTATTTTGTTTGCCATCTCTGTAATTCTATCATTTTTGAGACTATTATATAAATGGAATTATATAGTATGTAATCTTTTGAGTCTGGCTTTTTCTCACTCAAAATAATGCCCCCCGAGAGCCATCCAATATGTATCATGTATCAATAATTTGTTCCTTTTTATTGCTGAGTAGCATTCATCGTACGGATGTACCCAAGTTTGTTTATTCACTAGGAATTAGGGCTATTCCTAGTTTTTGGCTAATACAAATAAAGCTGCTATGAACATTCATATACAGGTTTTTATGTGAACACAAGTTTTCATTTCTCTGGGATAGATAACCAACAGTGTGAGTCCTGGGTTGAATGGTATGTATATGTTTACTTTTTAAAGAAACTGCCAAATTATTTTCCAGAATGTCTGTCCCATTTTACATTCCCACCAGCAATGTATGAGAGATTCCATTTCTTCATATTCTCACTAGCACTTGCTTTTTTATTTTAGCTATTTTAATATTTTGTAATGATATCTCATTGTGGTTTTAGCTTGCATTTCCCTAATGGTCAAGGATGTTGAACACCTTTTCTTGTGTTTGTTTATTATCCGTATATATTCTTTCGTCAAAATGTCTGTTCATATCTTTTGCTCATTTGCTAATTGGATTGCTTGTTTGTTTTACTCTTGTGTTTGTGGGTTCTTCATATTTTCTAGACAAAAGTCCTTTGTCAGATGGGTGGCTTGCAAATATTTTCCCCCAGTCTTTGGTGTGTCTTTTCATCCTTTTAAGGTCTTTCACAGAGCAAAAAAGTTTTAAATTTTGATGAAGTTAAATTTATCAATTTGTTCTTTTGTGCATTGTGCTTTAAAAGATGTCATGTCTAATGGCTAATGATGCTGAACTTATCTTAGGTTCCAAAGATTTTCTACTATATTTCCTTCTAAAAGTTTTATAGTTTTACATTTAAATCTATGACTTATTTGGAATAAGTACTTTTTACATAAGGTGTGAGGTTTACATTGAAGGTCTTCTTTTGCCAATTGCTTCAGCACCGTTTATGTAATAGACTATCCTTCTTCCATTGAATTGCTTTGTGCTGTTGTAAAAAGTTGCTGGGGAGTATTTTTGTGGGTCTATTTCTGAATTCTCTATTCTGTTTCATTTATCCATGTGACCGTTCCTCCACCAATACCATAGTGCCTGATTACTGCAGCTATAGAGTAAGTCTGAAAACTGAGTAGAGCAATTCTTCCTGTTTTATTTTCTTTTCAAAGTTGTTTTGGCTATTTGAGTCCTTTGACTTTCCATACATATTTTAGAATAAACTTGTCTTCAATAATTTTTTAAAACAGAGACATTTTGAACAGTCTTTTATGTTTACACACATCTTTACTACTTCCAGGGCTGTTTATTTCTTCCTAGGGATATGGGCCTTTATTTAGGATTATTTCCCTTTAGTATTATTTTGTAGCATAGGTCTGTTGGTAATGAATTCTTTCCATTTTCATTTGTATAAAAATGATGCTTTTATTTTACCTTCGTTTTTGAATGGTATTTCACTGCATATAGAATTCTAAGTTGTCTAACATTTTCTTTTAGCACTTTGAAAATGTCATTCTATTCTCTTCTGGTTTTCATTGTTTCTGATATTGTTGTTACCTGAATGTGATGTGTCCCCTTCTTCTTACTGTTTCTAAGATTTTCTTTTTATCTTTGGATTTCTGAAGTTTGACTAGTGTGGTGGTTTGAAGCTGTATGTATCCCAGAAAAGCATGTTCTGAAATTTAATCCATTCCTGTGGGTGTGAGCCCATTGTAAGTAGGACCTTTTGATAAAGCTACTTCAGTTAAGGTATGTCCCACCTCAATCAGGATGGATATTAATTCTATTACTGTGTCCTTTAAAAGACAATGAAATTCAGACAGACACAGGGAGAGAAAGCCACAGGAAGCAAGAATCTGAAACAGAATCCAGAAGAGAAAAGAGAAACCAAGAGACACTGCCTTGTGTTGCCTTGTGACAGAGGAGCCCAGATCGCTGACAGCCAGCCCCAGACCACCAGTCTTTGGGAAGAAAGCATTGCCTTGATGGCACCTTGATTTGGACTTTTTCTCAGCCTCAAACCATGAGCAGATGAATTCCCATTGTTTAACCTGACCTATTTCATGGAATTTGTTTGAGCAGCCTAGGAAACTAAAACAACTAGGATTGGCCTGAGTGTGGTTTCCTTTGTAATTGTCCTGTCTGGGGTTCACTTAGCTTCTTGGATCTGTAGGTTTCATGTCTTTCATCAATTTTGGAACAATTTCAGCCATTATCTCTAGTGATATTTAGTCCTCATTCTCTTTTCTTCTCCTGGAGCTCCATACATATATGTAGACTCTTAACACTGTCTCAAAAGTCTCATGCTTTTTTTTTTTTCCAGTTTCAATTTTTTCTTTATTTCAAGTAAATCTACATTTAATTATCAGAAAAAATAATACTGAATCAGTTACCTATTGCCGCTGTAACAAGTTACACAAACTTAGTGGCTTAAATAATGTGAATTTATTATCTTGCATTTCTGGAGGTCAGAAATCCAAAATGGGTCTTGCTTGGTCAAAATCAAGGTGTGAGCAGGGCTGTGTTCCTTCTGAAGGCTTTTCCAGCTTCAGAGGCTGCCCTCATTCCTTGTCTTATGCCCCTCTTCTGTCTTCAAAGCCAGCAGTTGGGCCAAGTCCTTTTCATGCTGCCATCAGATGCTCTTTTCAAATGTCTATTATTTTCTCTCTGTGGTTCATTTTGGATACTTTCTGTTGACCTATCTTTGTGTTCACTGATCATTTCTTCTTCTGTGCCTAGTCCTCAGTGAAGCCCATTCAATGAATACTTTATTTCAAATATTATATTTTCAATTCTGAAAAGAATGATTTGGTTCTTTTTTAGAGTTTATCTTTGTTGAAATTATTCATCTGTTCACTCATTTTTCATCCTTTCGTATAAAACCTTTAACATACTTATAATAATTATTTTTCAAATCCTTGTCTGCTAATCTCAATACCTGCATCATCTGTGGGCCTGCTTAACTTACTATAGTCCCTCTTGGTTATGGATCATATTTTTAAGGAATTTTTTTCTCTATGCTGGACATTGTGAATATTATAGAAGCTCTGGATTAGATTTTCTTTATCTAAAGATTTTTAACTTTTGCCTTGGAAGGCAGTTAAATTACTGGCAGATATTCTTGATACACAGGTTTCCATGAATTTCCTGGATGAGTATTTTTTCAGACTCTAGCTCAATGCCAATTATTTTAGACATCAGGATTCTTTTAGGTTGAGGTCTGAAAATCTTAACTCTTCTGACACATTTCATTAATCACTTCAAGGAATTGTCACCACAGTTCTTAAAATCTTTGTGTTTCAGGTCCCTGTGTACAAATAATTAGATAACTTTGCAAAGAGGTTGTCTACAAGGATGTTTTTTTGCAGCATTGTTTATAATACCAAAAAATAAAAGGAAACAACTGAAATGTTTATCAGTAAATGATTGGTTAAATAAATTACCATAAATTCTATACAATGGAATGCTGTAGAATAATACAGCTAAAATATCTATATTCAAGTGTATAGAAAAACATGTGCATTATATATTGTTAATTGAGACAAGGTTAATGAATAGATTATGTAGTATGGTTCATTTTCCATAAACAAAAATGTTTGCGTTTATAGAAAAAAGTCTCTATCCAAAAATGGATAACTTTTATTTTCTTTTTTATGATTTTCTTTTTTCAGTGTTTTGCAATAACTATTGTTTTAGTTTCCTAGGTGCTAACACAAATGCCATGCAATGGGTTGACTTAAACAACAAGAATTTATTGCTCATGGTTTTGAGGTGAGGAGAAGTCCAAAATTAAGGTATCAGCAAGACAGTGCTTTCTCCTTTGGCATTTTGGGGATGGCTGTCAACAATCCTTGGTCCTCGGCTTTTCTGTCACATGGTAATGCACATGGCAGTATCTTCTTTCTCATCTGGGTTCCACTGACTTCCAGCTTCTGGCTGCTCCCTGTGACTTCTGTGTCCAATTTCCTTTGCTTATAAGGACTTCAGCCATATTGGCCATATTGAAATGAGGTCCAATCTCACTCAGTTTGGGTACACCTTAACTATTGACATCTTCAAAGGTCTTGTTTACAAATGGGTTCAAACCCACAGGACCAGGGGTTGGAACCTGAACATGCCCTTTTGCGGGGGACACAATTCAATATAAATACATATGCATATATCAATTTTTAAGAAAATTTTATCTCTAGGGAGTGGGACAATGGATAAACTTTATTTTATTTTTTATGCTTTTCTTTTTTTAGTACCTTGCTATAACCATTGTTTTAGTTTCACAGCTGCTGGGGCCTGAACCTGCCTTTTCCTGGAGACATGATTCAATCCCCGGCAACCATATATTGTTTTTACCATCAAAAATAGTTATGAAATGTTTTCCATTCTGCAAATAATAAAATGCCCCTGAAATGTTTCTATGCTGTCATTTTAATATTGTTAGATGAAATCAAATTAAATCTCTACCTGAAAACTTTCTGAGTTGTCAGAGTGACATCTCAATAATAATAGGGAAATACATCATTATGAAGTAACTTTCTTTGCAGGAATTTCCTGCACCTTATAAATAATCTCATGAATTCATGCCAGATTCTAGAGAAGGCCAGGAGCCAAATCCCTTACCTCATTCTTAAGAAGGAAATCTCACTCCATTATGCTAAATGATCTGCAAGCCAGAAATAGCTAGAAAAGAAGGTGACTGAATGAAGTATTTGTCCCCAGCCACTTGAAATTCAAGTCATTTAAGAGCATTTAGTTCTGGTGACTCCGGTGTGAATTAACCATGGAAGATTTCAAGAGTCTGGCCTGCTTCAAGACTGTCATGCTCTGTTGTTCGTTTTTAGGCATTTCCCATCATGGGCTGAGATCAGTCATTAGCAAAAATACTTCACTCTCTCCCCTACTCCCATCATTGCCATATTCCCTCTCTCTGGCTGGCAAAGAACAAAAGTAAGAACTGCTTACCACATGCCAAGTCCTGGGCCAAATGCTTAAATGATCTCCAAACTTCAAAACAACCTGTGTATTATATATTATCACCCCCACTTTATAGATAAGGAAACAGTACAAACCTCAGTACCCTTTGTACTGTAAGATGGAAAAGAGGTCTTTTCACTAAGATACTTGATTGAAGCAATGCTGGTAAAGGTACACATTTCTAAATTCTCATAACCCAGAAGGAGTGACTAGCATTTGAGAGCTCTCTGTAATGCACAACAGCCATACATTTCAATATCAAGGTAAAGGCCTCAATAGGATAAAAGCTTTCCCTCTAACTTAGAGAGAATGGCAGATATAGCTTGAAGAAGTTTCTTTAAGACAAAGGAAGAAGATTGCTAAGAAACATTCAGCTCAAAGTTGAGAATGCTCCCATACATTTTGAATTTAGACCTGAATGAGAGTTAAGTTACAAGGAGTGATAAAATCTGAACAAGCAGATTGAAACTAAACAAACAGTTGCTCTGTCCTACTCCTCAGCAGTTAATTATAGCAAGAAACTTGCTTCCTGGGAAGTATTGTTATAATAAATTATAATTAGTGGTTCGAAGCCGAGATACTTTTTTTCTTAAAAAAAAAAAAGTCACATACCAGAGTAAAGAGCTTTGTTAGAGCTGTAAGCATTTGAATTAGAAAAAAGCTACAATGGGAAAGTGGTTATTCTTTTGGCAGCTGAGAAAATACTATGTCAATCAAGACTGAGTCAAGAGCCCCTGATATTATTCAAATAGGAAAGAATGAGCCTTGTAAAATGTTCAGGTGTGGAGAGGCCCTTGGAGCCTTGGAGAATGTTCTGCTTAATGCCAAATGCTAATTGATGGATCTCTGCTGATTGCTAATGGTTTTAAAGCTGCATTCAGATTAGACTTTCTCTGCCTTGGAAAATATGGCAATTAAAAAGTGCTTTAATGTAACTGTGAATGGACCCAGGAACAGCATGCATGGCTTTGTGAGCACATCCAAAATATCGACGGCTATGGGGCTATTCGAGGTGTTGGGGGGAAGGGTAGACAGCTCAGGGCTGCGATTTTTAAACAAAGGCTCCCAGCTTAGCCCTGTGATAGTTTGACAGCAGAAAACTTCCTTCATCCCATTACTCTTCCACTTCCCAACTCTGCCTTGAACCATTCTGTGGTTGTTTAGAACTGTACGTACCCCAGAAAATCCTGTTCTTAAAGCTAATCCATTCCTGTAGATGCAAACCTATTTTAAGTAGATTTTCATGAGGTACTTCAGTTAAGGCATAGCCCACCGTGGGTCTTAATCCTCTTACTGGAGTTGTTTATAAATGGGATGTATATGTGTGTGTGTGTGTGTGTGTGTATGTATATATATATGGAGAGAGAGAACCATGGAAGCAAGCTGTAATCAATGAAACCCACAAGAAAAGGGAAACACCAGCAGACACTGCCATGTGCCTTGCCAGGTTGCAGAGGACCCAAGGATTACTGGCAGTCAATCTTTGGGAAGAAAGCATTGCCTTGATGATGCCTTGATCTGGACATTCTCATGGCCTCAAACAATAAGCTAATAAATTCCCTTTGTTAAAAGCCAACCCAGGGAAGCGGATGTGGCTTGAGCAGTTGGGTGCCTGCCTATCACATGGGAAGTCTCAGGTTCGGTTCCCGGTGCCTCCTAAAGAAGATGAACAAGACAGTGAGCTGATGCAATAAGATGACGCAATGAGATGATGCAACGAGGAGACACAATGAGAGATACAACAAGCAGGGAGCAGCAGTGGCTCAAGCAAGTGGGTGCCTCCCTTCCACATGGGAGGTCCTGTGTTCGGTTTCTGGTGCCTCCTAAAAAGAAGATGAGCAGACACTGAGAATACACAATGAACAGACAGAGCAGACAGCAAGCACAAACTACCACAAACAGCGAGGTAGGGGGATAAATAAATAAAATCTAAAAAAAAAAAGCCAACCCATTTCATGGTATCTTTGAGCAGCCTAGCAAACTAAAACACTCTCTTTTCTCCCTTGCTGCTGCCCTTCTTTCCCTTTACTCTTGGAGCTTCCTTCCATTTCTGTCGGAGTTCTGGGCTTTGGTTAAGCTACTGGGGCTTTCTGTGGCTGCGATCCCAGCAAGGAGCTTCACCAAGTCCAGTGCTTTATACAACTGCTTGAAAACGGGAATAAACCAGAGAAGGGTAGTGGCTGGGCATTTTCTGTTTACTTCCCCACACTCCTGTTTCACCCTTCTCTCCCTTTCTGGGTCCTAAAAGGCTGACCTCTCTGAACTGCATCACCTGGGTTTTCTTGCCCTCTGGCTTCTGGTTAGATTTGACAGTGGGGGTATGAGAAGAAGGTTGAGATAACAGCTCCCTTCCCTTTCCCCTTCAGCCTAAGGCTTTAAGGGCTTCCCTCTACATCTGTCCATGCTTCCCGTGCTTCTGAGTTCCCTTAACCCTACCCACCCCTCTGTAAATACTGTCTTCTTTAAACTGTCTTCAGCTATCCTTTTGCGCAGCCACCCATTAGCTCAGGGACCCTGACCGAGACGTGCAGCAACATAGGTCCTTTCTGCAAAAATGATTAAAGTGAGCAGCAGATACCGTAAATATGTGTCATAGGAGAGCCACTTGTCACCTGCACTGTCAGGTAGCTGTCCGCTGTCCTGCCAAGCTCAGGCTTCAGTGAACCTCCCATTCTGGAGTATTTCCATATTCCAGGTTAAATACATTGTCAGGCTATGACCTTGGAAAGGAACAAACGACTGGGGGAAAGAGGACCTAGCTAAATCCTGTTTTTCCTTCCTTTGGTAACTTTCGTTACAGTAGGTGCGCCTCAACAGACCTTTGTTTTCTTGTCTCCTTATCTCTGTGCCATTTGAAAAACAACTCTACTGAAACTGCTTTTCTTAAAGTCGCCAGGTTCCAGGGCACAAAATCCAGATAAGAGCCTCCTTAAAGCTGGTCTTTACTCCCCCTGTGCTCTGGACAACTTGTATCCCAAATCCCTACTCTTTGTGAGTGTGTGTAGATGAGGGGGTGTATGTGAGTAGTGCAAGAGAAACGCATGTGTTTATGTGTTCTCTCGAGGCCTGCAGTCTCTTCACCCAGTCTCCACTTACTTTGGGGCACCATAGGTCTCCAGCACAGTTCCTTACATATAGTTGGACCTCATTAAATGTTAGTCGAGCTCTGTGGGATGGCCTCCCAAAACCTGTCCACATCCTAATCCCAGTGACCTGTGAATATGTTCCATAACATGGCAAAGGGGCATTAAGGGTGCTAATTAACTGATTATCCAGCTGGGTCCAATATAATCACAAGGGATTTTAAAAGTGGAGAAGGGAGACAGAAGAGAAGGGCAGACTGCTGCACTGTAAGGAACTCAGCCTACTGTTGCTGGCTTTGACGATGGAGGAAAGGGGCATGGGCCAAGGAGTACAGGTGGCCTCTAGAAGCTGGAAGAGGCAAAGAAGTGGATTCTCTCCTACAGCCGCCAGAGAGGAGCACGGCTGTGCTCGTTTTAGCCCAGTGAGCTCTGTATTGGACTTGAAGTCTACAGAAATGTAAGATTCATTTTTAAGTCACTGCATGTGTAATAATTTGTTACAGCGGCAATAGAAATCTAATAGAGGTCCGTGCAGACCATACACAGGACAGGAACTAGCATTAAAGAGAGAACAAAACGAATCCACTGTGGATTAGCGTTAGGGTGGACTTTAATCTGTGCAGCAATGGGATGCAGTTTACCCAAAGGTATGGCCAGAAAACCAGAAGGTAGGCAGATTATAGGGCAGGGGTTTAAGGCCCTAACTCAATTTGTGCTTCATCCTGAGGGGGAACAACACAGCAGGTGAAATACGGTCTGTGTTTGTGCGGATGGCGGGGAAGCGCTGGGGGGTGGGTGTGCTGTGCTGGGAGGGGCATTCCCCAGCATGATTACCACACCCAGCGTGTCTGTAAGGACAGCTGCTTCACTGGCCCCGCGCAGTGTGTCGTACCCGCCCCTCCACGCTCGCCGCCCCATCTATGGATGACAGGGCAGGATGGGCACATGCCGCAAGGCAGTCAGCCTTCAGGCTGTCAGTGACTGGTGTGATATGGCATAGGGGGAAGAACTGGACCGTGTAGACTCCCTGGCCCGATAACATGAACTAAGAAATGCTGAGAGGCAACAGGGGGACGTAAGGCCTCTGAACTCTAAAGCAGCATGCAAGCCATGATGGAGCAGAGGGAGCTAGTAGGTAATGAGTGGAGCAAAGAGGAGAGGCAGAGCCCATGTGACCCACTGGGGGAGCCAGAAGAACCTCCTGTCCCTCAAACTGCCCCAGGACCTGACAGCTCCTACCTCTAACACCTGTGAAGACCGGCTCTTCTTCAGTTCTTGCTCTTGAATTTCCATGTGATTGCTGTTTTCACTAATGCACTAACCATACCTTAAGAGTAGCAGACCCTTTCACAGATCAATATTGTATGGATCTCTGATCTTCACAATAAAAACAAGCCTAAATGAAATATGTTTATGTTCACCCCTTGCCTGAGAACTGGAGAGACTAATAGCAGGTATAAAAACTCTGAAGAAGGAACCAGAAGGAGGTTCCCCAGCCCCTGCTCTTTTTACACTCTCTTGCCCATGGTTTCCACAAATGAGAGGCAGCTGTCCTCTGTCCTTGTCCCTTGGGTGTAGCAGTACCACAAAGCCTGATGCTTAAGAGAAGTGATAAATATCATGATTTATGGTGATAGCTCTGGAATCAGCCTGCCTGGGTTTGAATTCTAAATCTTTAAATTACTAGATGGGAAAAATAAATAAATAAATAATAAATTACTAGATGGGAAAACTTGAGCAAGCTTAACTTCAGCTTCCTCATTTGTAAAATAATAATATCTACTCATAGCGTGACAGTTAAATATACTAATCCACGCAAATGGTTCAGCGCAGTGACTGTTATGTTATGAACGAACAGTATGTTTTCTTTTATTATTTTGAATGTCCACATTGAGGAAGAATAAGTGTCATGTTCAGTTGCAGCTGGGGAAGGTTCTGGAGTTCTTGTTATCTTATAATTACTTATGATAGAAAGGTGGGCAGGCAGGGGGAGATACATTCAAAAGAGTGGCCTTACTTTGATTCTTGAAGAAACAGAGAAATTGTCATGGCAAGTATTTTGGCAATGGCAGACTAGATGGATTGACTCAACAATTCTACTGAGGACAAACTAGAAGAACTAGACAAAACAGAAAAAATATATATTTGAAAGCATCAGTGAACTATCAAGATAGTGGGAAATTGCAGGCCCAAGAGCTAGGGGAGGAAGGAAGCTCAGGGAGGCAAGCCTAGGTAGGGATCTGTTTCAACCCAAGCTGTTTGTTGATTCTGAAATGCAACTGAGAGACTGAGAAGACAGAGTTCAACAGACTCACTGACTTGAGGAAATGAAAACTGGAGTGCAGATCCTGCCAGGAAGGAGAGACCCTGCTAAATCCCCAGGCTTTGGCATGGGCCCTGAAGGACTACATCCTAGGAGTGGAATGAACTGGAAATAAGTCGGTTATTATATGAAATTAAGCCATTTCAAATCCTCTTAATCCCTTATTTGATTACGGTGATCTGGATTTGAAAGTGCCTGTAACCTCCTATCAGAAGCAAAAGTAAATCCTTTTTGGAGGAAAATAACAACATCCAGGCCTCAAATCATCTCTATAAGTTTTCATATGCCATGTCTAGTGCAAAAAAACCCAAAAAACCAAAAACAAAAAATCTGGATACAAGGAACTAAGACCACATGACCAAAAATAAGAGAAGCATTAGACAGTAGAAACAGACCCTCAGGAGATCCAGATAATTGTGATATCAGATATGGACTTTAAAATAACTGTGCCTCATACATTTAAGGAGTTAAAAGATGATATTGAGAGTTCCAGGTAGCCCAAGAAAGGACAGTTGCATAAATCTGAATCTGGTCACATATCCCTCTCCCGCATAAATCTGAATCTGGTCACATATCCCTCTCCCCCACAATCTATATAGATCAACAAGAAAAGAAGAACAAATAAAACCACACAAAACACTTGCCTTTAGGATGACTAGAAGATAGAAAAGCACTACAAATTTCAAATAATCCATAAGAAGAAAAAATAAATTACAGCAGGGCCCTCTCTCAAGCTCCC
>JAQZBX010044147.1:0-21452 GCA_029593785.1 Cabassous unicinctus
TTACTCAGAAATTACAGGGATTCCCATGTTCTTGACCATACGTCTTTCCTTACTCTTGGAGCTGTATCTCTATAGTTTCTCTAGGATTCATTTTTTAAAAAATTAAAAGATGTTATTTTTTAAAACAGTTTGAGACTTAACGGAAAAATTGAGCAGGTAGTACAAGATTCTCATAGTACTCCTCGCCCTACCCCATGGAACAGTTTTCTCTGTATTTAACATCTTGTATTATTGTGGTATGTTTGTTACAATTAATCAACCAGTATTGATACATTATTATTAACTTGAATCCATGGCTAACATTAAGGTTCTCTCTTTATGTTGTACAGTTCTAAGTGCTTTGACAAATGTATAATATTATGTATCCACTATTACAGTATCATATAGAAGAGTTTCACCAATCTGAAAATCCCCTGTGCTTTTACAGAATCATATAGAAGAGTTTCACCAATCTGAAAATCCCCTGTGCTTCACCTATTCATCCCTACCTTAGGATTCATTTTATAATGGAATTTTATATGAATTTAATAATGGGAAAGTCAATTAAATGTACATATATACATGATATATGAATAATTGCATGTATATTGAACATATGCATCTATGTATATATGTACAGACACATATAATACACACACAATCTTTTATTTAAGTGACACTAGTTCCTTCTGGCTGCCTTTAAACTATCTTCAGTAAAGTAGAAGCAGCAAATATATAAAGACTTTATGCTTCTACCTTGTGTCTGAGGTGTTTTCTTTGATGGGACAATGCAACAGTATTATCATCTATCATTAAACTCATGGAGTGTCAAACTTATCACCTTGACACTTCCATGATCCTTAAGATGTCCTTGTAAAGGCTTGATGTCATGGCAACCAGTGTGATATATCAGGATCTAGCACTGCTGAACTTCTCTTAATAAATCAGGCATAATTGGCATATATGCATTATAATGAATTAAAAGTTATTCAACTGGAATGATTTTATATTGTGCAGCATTAAGTCATTAAATTTGCTTGTTGTGATCTTCCTTCAGGGTTGGTATTCTTGTTTAACTTAAGAAAAACCTTACATTTTAGTCTCTTGTTTCAAAAAGTAGCTCTTTATGGACAATATATCGTGAACGAGCTTAATGTATTATTTATACATTTATTTTCTTTTGACAGTTAAATTTGAATTCTGGTGGGTTTAGGACAGAGGGGAAATGGATTATAAGACTTTCTTTCTATTCTTCAGTGGACATTTGCATGGTCCATCAAGGTACATGTCCTCAGAGTTGCTCAGTCATGGAGGTAGTTAGCCTGTATGGGTAGGTAACTGCATGGGTTGCAGTACATAATGCCAGAGATGGTTAACCCACCTACGACATTCTCATATTATCTTATTGTTGGAGCTAAGAGGAACTAGTTATTCAAAACTGGAAGGCAAAGAATAACTTAGGAAAGTTGAATAGCAAAATACCATGCTACTCAAAGTGTGACCAGAGGATGAGTAGCATCACCTTGGAGTTGCTAGAAATGAAGAATCTCGGGCCCCTTCCCAGATCAATTGAGTTAGGGTCTGCTTTAGTCACGAACCCTAGACCATTCACATCTACAGTTAAATTTGGGAGGCACTAGCTTAATGGTTAAGAACACGCACCTCGGAGAAGGCAGGATAGGGACTTGAATTGTGGCTCTGCTGCTGTCTGATGGTAGGAATTGGGCAAGTTCCTTAGTTTCAGTATCTTGCTCCTTAAGTGTGGCAATCACAATGTACTTACCTTTTAGGAGCATAACAAATAATGGATATAAAGTGTCCAGCACAGTGCTTTGTACATAATAATGTTTGTGTCAGCTGTAATTAAAAATGATGAGAGGGGGACGGATGTGGCTCAAATGGTTGAGTGTCCATCTCCCATATGGAGGGACCTGGGTTCGATCCCCAGGACCTCCTAGTAAAAAAAAAAAAAATGATGAGAAGTCAGTGCATAGAGTTGGGTCCATGACTAGGGAATGCCAACGTAAGTGAGAATAAGCTGAAGCTGGAAAATGTGAAAGGACGTCTGAGTCAAAATCTGTAAGAAATGATGTGCAACCTTAGAGTTTAGGAGGTGCCCAGAGGAAGAGAAGAATGTTTAACCAAATCCCCTGGGTGATTTGAAGGACCAGGATCCTCCTTATTGACATATTTTAGCTACCCCAGTATTTATGAAACTTCTCAGGTAGCCAAGAATTCAATATCATTGTCTCAGCAGGTTCTCACAAAGAAAGAAGATAATTAAGGAGGTGAGAAAGAAAGCATCCTACATTAGTATCACAGGAAATCATGTTTCGAGGAACCTTAAAGGTTATTTAAACAAAATACCCATTTGATGTTTAATTTCCACCAAAGTTGTTGCCCAACCTATGGTTGAATACCTTCTGTGACTGAAAATCCACCACTTCTACAGAATAACTGGGAAACAGCTGCTAGATGTGGGCAGAGAATGTTTTCGAAGTCAGCTGACTCAGATATATTGTCTAACAAACAGAGAAAATAACCAGAGAATCTCAAACATTTTATCCATATTTGCAAGGACATTTATTGAGCATCTACTTTGTGCCAGGCATCAGATTGTGTTCTGGGGATAAAAATCTGAGTAACACATAGATCACACTTTCGTTGAGTTCATAATCTAGATGAGCTACAGACATACAAGCAATAATTATAATATAATGTGACAAAGGTGATAATAGAAGGATGAACAAGAGGGTAGGGAAGCAGACAAAAGGGTCATCATTCAGTTGGGGGAATGTTGGGGATTTGTTAAGGAGACAGTCTTTGAACCAAATCTGATTAGAGGCCATTAGTTTTTACTGCTTGGATGCATGCTTTAATGCATGAGTGTATGAAATTGTGTGTGTGTGTGTGTGCCTCTGTGTATGCTCAGAAATGTGCTTATGTTCCTGAAATTTGCTTAGCAAATGTCTAGGATATTGCAGTCCTAAGAATAGCTTCTACTCTATTCCTGCTTTGTTAGGTGATGTTAAAAATGTTATTTCTCCTCTGTGAATCTCAAGTTCATAGAAGTTCATATATACATAACAAGAGCAGTTATGAATATTTTAAACAAATAACATCATTTTGCAAATTCTGCTTTAAAAATCATGTGATAATAGATATTTATAAAACAAATAAGCTTGTAATTATTCACATAAAAATCATTCTTTACTTCGTAGAAGGATTTATTTTCAGATTGTTTATAATTTCTTTTTAGTGCATTTCAAATGTAGTTTAACAAAAGCTTTCATTATATCCTACTTTAAAGCAATGTATATTTTAGTTAAATAGTATGGATCATAAAACATGTTTGAAGTACTAGGGAAAAATCATTTCTGTATTAGGAATGTATGGATCATAGAAGCATTGGGAAAAAAGATATTGTTAATTTAAATTCAAAGGGCCTCCCACCTTCTCTTTCTTCCTTCCTTCCCTCCATCCATTCATCCAACTACCAATCCATCCATCCATTCCAAGCCAAATGTTCCTCATTTTTTTCCCTAAATTTATGATGATATTGAGCACAACCAACTTAAAAATTATTCTTGAGAACTAAAATGTCTAAGATATTGCCTAGTTGTTTTAATATTTTTCTCAAAATTAAATTTGTATCACCCACATCTTTATTTCTTTGGTGAATCATTAGGTAACATACAAATTATTTCTTTAACAATTTAATGTTTAGGAAGGAATTTTACTATTTGCTTGAAAGAAAATAGTAAATTTTCTTTCTCTCCAATATTTCAAATGCCTATAAATTAGTTGTGACTTGACAAACCTGCCACTTGGACCTCAAATATGTATAATTCATTTGATACATTTTACCATGTTTACCTAAGAAAAACTAAACTTCTGAACACTTTTAAGGATATCTTTGGGACATCAACTTAGTGCAAAACAGGAGTGTATTGGAAAAGGTGTAAATGAATTAGAAAAGGACAGACTATATTCCTGTGATTAAATGAAATTAAAGCTTTAAAAACTGAGAGAAAAATGTGTTAAAACCAAGTGGCTGAATAGATAGTCTGGGATGTGTAACTAACCTCAAATAGATTAGGACCCCCTTCCAAGTCCACCTCAAAGTGTTTTTTTTTTTGCATTCTTACAGTTAGCCCGTGTTTGTGACCAACAAGAAAATCTCGATTGGAATTCAGTAACCTGGCACGCATATGAAAGGAACCATACTTCAAGCCACTTCATCAAAGCTTTAGACCTACCAGGCATGGTGGTTAGTAATCACTTTATCATTTTTAGTTCCTGGTTCTGTAGGAATGTACACTTGCTGCATCTAGTAATTGCTTCCTTTGCATCTTTGGAGTAGGCATTATTTAGTCAAGTCCAGGCTTTGCTCAAATAGATAGAGCAAATAAGCAAGTCTGATATTTTATATCCAGAAGAGGGCAGTAGGACATAGAGATTAAAACCCCATTCAACTAGGCACCACAACTGAGGATGGCTGCTAAACTCAGTGTTAGACCAAATACCTACCTTCCATTTGGCATACCATGGGCAGCACAGTGTCGCTAAGAAAAGAAACTTAAGATTTTTCTGAGATTATTAGAAATAATCTACTACTGTGTATCAAGCACTTACAAGGTCTTTTTTCACGAGTGTTACATCATCATAACCCTGAGATGTAGGTGTTATATTATTCTCATTTGTATCAATGCTCAGAGAGCTTAAACAACTTGCCTGAGGTCACACAGCAAGAAGAGCCCAAATTAAAACCCAGATTTGACCCCAAAGGCTCTGCTCAAACCTATGAGGGTTTGATTCCTGACCTCATCATTTACACACTTATTGACCTTGGGTAAGTAATTTAACCATTCAGAACTTCATTTCCTTTGTCTAGGAAATGTCTATCCTCATACCCTCCAAGAGTTAGTCTCTGGATCAATTTCTCCGTGATCAGCTCTGCCCACGTGGATAGGTTTTGTCTTTTGCTGATATTTTAATGCAGTATAATAAATAGAAAATTTACTTTGAAAGGGCCACAAGAGAGCTTATCCAAACTTTCATCTTAGAGAAGATGAAACCAAGGCCCAGAGTGCTTAAATGACTTGTGTAATAGCAGAAAAGTAGAAATGACACACACTAAAACTCAGGATTGGCAGTTTTATTCAGCTTTTTTCTCTTACCTCTCTGCATTGTTTGTTAGGGATCCAGATATAAGAAGATGCTAATGATGATAATTCTGTAGATGGAGGTGGAGATAATCAGTGTAGCTCAGGAAATAGGAGAAGAGAGTTACTTTATTTTAGAAGGAACTTATTTTATCTGGAAGTCTTGGTTCCCTTGCTCTGTTTGTGGGCGAGTCCACACTATGCACTTTGTCTAAGGCTGCTCGTGGACAGGAGGATGGGAAAGGTCAGGGTGTGCACGTTTGAAACACTCTTCATGTGAGAAATACTAAAATGCCGATTCCACATGATGCTAAGCTTCCCTTCAGGTCCTTCCCCGTGTATCATTTGCTCTCACTTGCTTTCTCATGGCTCTGTGATGGAGAAGCTGGCTACTTGGAAGCAATGTGAGAGATCTATTTAATGTGGTAGTGCCTCGATTTTTAGGCAACCAGCCTATTCCATTTCTTCTAACCCTTTCCTCTCTGAATTTCGTATGATCTTTCTAGTCCTCCAAGTCTTGCATTCATGGAGAATTGGAAGGGAGGAACAGAAAAGGGAGAAAGGAAGAAAGGATGGGAGGGAGGGAGAAATTTTTCAATCTTCATCGCCACAAGGCTGAAATGTCAAAGCATCTTGTTTGTTTGAAGAATTCTCCAGGTTCCATTGGCCTGTGGATTTATGGACTGTAACTAAGAAAGCTGAGAGTCAGTTACATGGATGCAAAAAGCTTTCCATTAAAGATTACTTGCAATCAGAATGACTAGGTTCCCTAATTCACCCAGACATGGCTGTTTTTGTATGTTAAATATTGTTTGAAAAAAGAGATTTCTAATAGTTTAAGTGATCTGCTCCCTTGCTCACCTTGGTGGTAGTTTCCCAGATCCCCTACCTTTCTATTATTTCATTATATCCTTAGGACTCTCCCTTCCTCTTGTGGTGGTGGGAGAAGAACTTCTCAGGGGTCTGGAGGAAAGCAGCTTACGTGGTGAGCCATGGGTGCTGTCCTAGGTGCTATAGAAGAAAGAATGGCTGCTGGAGGCTGAGGGAAAGGGAAGACAGAGACCAGTGACAGGGTCAGGGCCCTTGAGCTCAGCACTTGAACATTGGCATTGCTCGCTGACAATAGTCCTGTGATGCCTGTTAGGGTTTTATGCTATCGCCAGCCAAATTTTAAATTTTATTTGTGTTTTCTGGTTCAACATCTTGTCTCCATTACAGATATGTCCATTTGATCTCATGCCCAGTACCTAGAACAGTGCCCTGAACACAGGACTGTGGAAATACTCATTGATTGATTTAAGGGCCCCCTAAACAGGGCAAAAATTCTGATTTCTGACCAACCTAAATGAAATGACTGTGCAAATAGATTTTTGGATGTGAAATATAAAGAAATAGGAAAAAAACCCGTGGGTTGGTAATGCAACTGGGTATATCTGAATGCAGCCCTTAGCATATTAGCACAACTGAAAATATTGCCTGTGAAGTGCTGAAATAGCTCCTGATATGCTGCCTTCATGTTGTCTCTTTGGATTGCATAGGCCTTTCCTGCTGGATGGCAGTAAATTATGGTACAGTGTTGCTAATGAGATGGGGTGTGAGAAATGGTGGGTTCTGGAAGATGGAGCCTGCCCATTCAACAATGTATGTAGGGCTTGTTGCCTCGGGACACATTATTTTAGCATGATATATGTTTGATGCAAATTATAATAATTTTATCTTCCCCCACATTGCTGGGAAGAAGTTGATAGTACACACACACATATGCACAAGTGTGTATGTGTGTGTATAATAATGAACAAAAACGCCTTTAGCTTCCTATAGGGATATTATACCTTTGAAGCTAGAATGCACAGAGAAAATAACAGATGGATATTTGAGGATGAAAACATCACAATCAGTATTAAATGCTTGTCTTGTATATGTTAACAAATGAAAGCTGTTACTCCTTAAAACATGGTCAGTCATATAAAAGGTTAACATGGTCAGAAGTGTTTAATGCAGATTAGTGGTGTGTTGAGTTATGAGAAGAACAAAGGTCTGACTTTGCCATTTGTACAATAGGTCCAATGATGGATATTCAGAATATCTTGTATCTCATCATCCTGTAATACCACTATCACTTTTATCATAAAAGAATTATGTTACTCCATATATGAAAAATGCATTCTTGAACCACTGTGAATTAGTTTTTAATGTACTGTGACCTTGGATTGCCCTGGGATATTAATGCTAAATGATTACTTCTGAATGCTTTTTGAATAGCTGCATAGTGCAATTAAATGTGCAATACATCATGGATGACATAGCTAAACGCCTCTTCTGGTCAAGGAACCCAGAGAGGCTCTGGAATGATGGTAATTCTGCATTGCTGAGGATGGGAGAGAAAAGAATCTCTTTTCAGTAGTGAAATAAGTATAGACTGAAGTAGATGGTAACCTTTACCTGGGATTAGTCAATGGGAAATAAATTTTTGTTTGATAACCATAAAAGAAGATGATTTTTGATGACTGCCAAAGCAGGGGCCCATTTTGTCTGCCAAATGCCCAAAGTGAATAATTGTCATTTGTCTTTCTGAGTGGCAAGTTGCCAAACAGTAAGTATAGGAACCTGTGTGTGTGTGTGTGTGTGTGTGTGTGTGTGTGTGTATGTGTGGAGGGGGTAGATAAAGGCTCATATTCTAGCCCCTTTTCTAGAGCAGGGCTTATATATTGAATTACCATTTGTCTCAGTGTGGAACCTTGTAAATCTTGCACTTAATCAAATTTGTACTTTATTTTATCAGATTATTGGGCCTAGGGAAATGATGATGGATGAAAGGGTGTTGTGGAAGAACCCTGAAGAGGTCAAGGGCCTTTTACCTCCTGGTCAGTGGTTTAAATCCAACCTTGTTGGCTGGTGGCTGAAAGGGATAACTGTCCTGCTGATTGTGACAGGTGGCCAGCACGTAGCCATCAGCTGACTCCACAGTCCACTGAAAGACTCCAGAGTCCAGTGGGCCCCCAGTCGGAAGTGGACTTGGCTGTCTAGCAGACCCCTCATTATCTTTAGGAGACAGAAGTGGCTGTGAAAAGGCTGCTTCCAAATGGTCCAACACTAGAGCTGTTTAGTGAGTGATCTGGGGACTTCGATCTTTGCGCTATCAACTAGAGGTACTTTTAACTAATGCAGAAGTCACTTAATTGTTCTGTAGCTGGTGACATTAAAAAAGAAAACATGAATGAGCATTTTAGTTTGCTGTCATGAAATGAGCTGCAGTTGTACAAGGCAATACAACTTGAAAGCTCAGGAGAAGTGCATCAACCCAGCCAGGTCCAGCTAAGCCTTTACTCCAAGAAGCCCTAGGAGTGACTTAAGGTGCTAGATGTATACAGAAGTGCTCCAGTGTGCCTCCGCCAGAACTCCCCTGGAGCATTTTATGGGCCTCATAAAATACAGACATGGAAAGCAAATTTCTCTGCTGCCCTGAATTCCCTTTCCACCCCTATCCTTAGCAATTATAGGCCTGCATAGCTATTTAAAGAATATGACCTTGCATTTTAAATGCTAGTATTTTGGGGGTAATAGCACAAGCCTAGATGTACCAACACTTTTTCTTTAGAATGATATTGATATAAATAAACGTAAATATATTCATATTCCCATCTCAACTGACTGACTTTTCCTGGGTGAGCCTTCTAGCACATTTCTATGTGCACACATCCTACTGCTACTAATTCTAGAGTTCAGCAGTCTGTTGTTTTCTCATAGAGATTTGCGTTTTGTAATTATTTACTTGTTTATGTATTTATTCTTTGTCTCCCTCCTAGACTGCAAGTTCCATGGGGCAAGGACTTTGTTTTTTTTGGTACTGTGCACCCAGCACTTAGCACAGTGCCTGCCACATGTGTATTTGTGGAATGAATGGATAAGTGAATGAGCACACGTACTAGAGCATATTTACTTGCCTGTGTGAAGAGGGAAAGGTAGGAGAGTAATTTTGTAACTAACCAAATAATGAGTTTGGGAACTTAATTACAAAAGACACAATATGAATTCAGAAAATTCAAAGCTTTTCAGTGAGACAGAGCAGAATCAGGACAGCTTCAGTGCTTTCCTTGCTGGTTTGTAATTCATTAGCAATGAGCTAATTCGCCGTCTTAAATGTCTTTGAGAAGGCTTTATTTTCTCTATTGTACAAAGCAAGAAATAGTCAGTGTCTTAGTTCAGACTCTCCCAATTTCTCACTTGAGTGATGGCAACTTTTCTAACTGTCCTGATTCAATCATGTCCAGCTTCCTCTTATATTCCTTCTTCCTAGGGCTGTCAGAGAAATTTCTCCAAAATGCAAATCCGTTCTTGCCATTCCCCTGCCTAAAGGCTTCCAATTGCATCAGATTGCCCTTAGGATCAAGTCCAAGCTTCGTAGCCTGGCTTACAAGGCCTTTCTTGATCTTATCCTTTTCTGCTGTTCTACTCATGTTTACTCCCTCTGTCCAAAGAACTGCAGCTCCCCAAGAAGCCAGGCCGCCTCACCGTTCTGTGTTTTTGCAAGTGATAGTTCGTTACTTACTGGTTAAGTCTTTTTCATCCTTCCATGTGGAGCTGACGGTTCACCTCATCCAGGACATGACCCTGACACATGGCCCAACAGCTCTCCCATTACCAGGCCCCAGAAGACATCCCTTCTTTGTGCTCCACAGTCTCTATTGCAGCCCATCTGACTCTAGAGTGTGATTTTGTGGTGCTTGACTTGTGCTTTCACCAGATGTTGAGCAACTTGGGGACAGGGCTCTTTTTCTTCCATGTCCGAGTCTCTGGTGCTCATGCAACCTGCACGTGGTAGATGCTCACTGTGTGTTGAGTGACTAAGTGGCTTACTCACTGGCATGGCAGCACTTCAGCTGGCCCTGGATGAGAGACCTTCAAAGTGTGTAGGGACTGAGGGTCAAGTGCAAGGGAGAGAATGAGAGATGGATAGTTGGTCTGCTGAGGTAGGCTGCTTAGTTAGTTTTCAGGTAGTTGCTTTGCTCAGTGCTAAATCTAAAGTAAAGCAAAGCAAAGTAAAACAAAATCTACTGGAAAATGAAGAAAAATTTTTTGGCTGGGCTGATGATGATGTGATTGAGATATAAATGAGCTCTTCTTCCTTTGAAATCTCATATTTCTTTTATGGGCCTTTTATTGTGGTTATGTATGCTGTCATTGTAGTTTGCTGTATCAGTCAGTTTAGGCTAAGTTATGATGCAATGACAAACAACCTCTAACCTTAGTGGCTTACAACAACAAAGGTTTACTACGTGTTCATGTTGCCTTTCTATCATGAGCTGGCCATGGCTCTGCTCCTTGTCAGGATGCAGGCTGATGGGCAGCATCCCCCTTTCTCTCTGGCATATTGCTGGGCTCATGGCAGAGGAGAAAACGTAAGGTCACTGGCTTTAAAGCTTCTGCCTGGAAAGCAAGTCATAAGTGGAGGTGTACCAAGTACGCATGAGAGGGAGGAGCAGCAGATATCATGAACAATAATGCAGTCTATTGCATTCCCCTACTGGACCATAAACTCCTGGAAGGCAGGGTTTTTTTGTGTGTCCTCTGACCCACAAGCCTGGCACCTTGCCAAGCACATTACTTATGTTTTGCAATAAAGGGCAGAGGATATATATTTCAGAAATAATGAAGACCTATTAGGGATGCCACTCTGTTTGGTCCTCAATCTGTTTCAGTTTCTGTGATACTGATAGTTATGAGCTCTTTTTTTTTCTAACGACATATTTAATGCTTGATATGAATTTGAATATGTTAATTTGTTGCTTGCAACAGAATTCTAGTTCATCAACGTAGATATGTCCCATTTCCCCTAGTCTACAGAGGGAGTTTCTTTTTAAAACCATTTTGCTTATTCTAATGTTCCATGAGGAAAAAATGCTCAGGAAATGTTGCCTAAACTCAACAATGGCTAAATTGTTTGAACAAATCCCATGGCTTTCACTTCTAGTTTTATTCTTTGTCACTTGTGCTCTTCCCCACATCCAGCCAGGCACACAAGCCCTCTTATGTGTTTCATTCTTTCCCACCATAGTATATTTGCTCTGGTTGTTCCCTCTGCCCCGAAAAATCCATCGTCCCATCTGCACACGTTCAATTCCTTCCCAGTCCTTGTGACCTAAGCTAAGTATTACTTCTTTCACAGAGTCTAACCCTGAGCATCTAGGGGGTGTAATCAACACCTACAGGCCGTGCCCTTTATATCCTTCTTATGGCAGTTAATTTGTTTTATCATGTCAGGCAGGTTAAGGCCACAGGCTTTGGATAGTTAGATCTGAATTTGAATGAAAGGTCTGCTTCCTTCCTGCTAGAAGGAAGATCATGAGGCCCATCTTACAATGAAGTCAACGATACTGACTGAGCCTTGCTTCTTTCCTCTGAGGCTGAGTTTGTCTAGCTGTTCCTTACCTAGTGCCTGCCCCAGATCCAGTGTGGGTGGGACCGTAGGCTGGGAGAGATATGGAAACAGCTTCAAAAACACTTGCAGGATCAAAGCAAGTGGAATGAAGTAGTCTCCTAATATATTTTGATCCCTGATAAGCCATTTTATGTATCCTTCCAAGTAAATAATAATTTATAAAAAATGCCTTATTTTTCTTCCTCTCATTATGGCAATGTGAATAAATTATTATCTCAAAAACTGGGTGTAAAATTTGTATTGGAATTCCTTGAAGTACTGCAAACATTTATTGAATGCTAAGTGGCAACTCTGGAGCAATCATTTCCTAGGTCAAGAGAATGCAGTATCCTCTTGTATTCTTAACCTATACATTATGAAAATCATGTAACATATTAAAGTTTAAAAATGAATACAATTTCTTTTTTTAAAGACATAAATAAAATCAAGACTCACTTTAAAGCACTAAAGCATTTAACTCTCCAAAAAGTGACTGCTTTAAGTCAAGCCAAACGTTACTCCTTACTTAAACTGGTAATGCTGTCAAATTCTTGGATTTCTGTCTCCAACAAGGACAACTATAGGAACTGACTGAACTCTGGCAGAGGAGAAACCCAGGTGTCTGATAAGGTTGGAAGCCCCATCCTAAAACCAATCATGACCTTTCAAATGGTGGTCCTCGATATGGAAATAAATTTATCTTGAGGTAAACTTTTTGGGGAATCAGGTTCTTTCCCTACATCCTTGTAAATTAGTTTCCCGTTGCTGTTGCAACAAATTACCAAAAAATTTGATGGCTTAAAACAACACAAAGTTTATTCTCTTAGAGTTCTGAAGATCAGAAGCCCAAAATGAGTCATAAAGGGTGAAAATCAAGTTGTCAGCAGGGCTGGTGCCTTTTGGAGGCTCGAGAGGAGAATGCATTCTTTCCTAGAGGGTGCTGGCATTCCCTGGATCCTGGCCGCATCGCTAACATCACTCCAGGCTGCTTCTGTGGTCACATTGGCCTTCTCCTCCACCATGGTCAAAGCTCTCTCTACCTCCCTCCTATAAAGACACTTTTGATTTTATTGAGGGCCCACCCAGGTAATCCAGGACAATTTCCCCTCCTCAAATTCCTTAATCACACCTATAAAGTCCCCTTTGCCGTATAAGCTAACACTCATAGGTGATCTTAAGGTACTAGTATCACACGGTAAATGAAGTAAATTACTGATCAAAGTGGAATTGATTCTTAATCTGCTTGATATCAGAAATGGAAAATTTCAACTCCACCTTCTCCAATTATTATATCTTTTCTTATAAGTCTGGGTAGAGAATAGTTTGAACCTTAATTCTGATGGTCCTTGATTTTATGAGTTCCACTAAAAACCCCTGAGAGTCATTTAATTTTATGGGGTACAATACTTATATTCAAATGCACTCCCTCTGAAATATTTTTCTTTTACTTTGTACTATGGAGATTTAGCTCCCATTTTTAACACATATGTTTTTAGTGCTTATGCTAATTTCACTGCTTATCTTTAAAATTGACATATCATTGTTGTCATTATTGTTATTGTTATTATTTTGTATTGACCAAGTTGAATGCCTCATTCTCAAGGGATTGCTGTCAGAGTTATATAATGCAAGAACAATGGATGGATGTTGTTCATTTTAAATGTGAAATTATAAATCAATTACAGTGGTGGCTAAAACCCCTTCATGACATGCCACAATTTACTTCCAATGACATTTAAACCTATCTCACATGCTGAACAATCTGTAATAAATTATGATTTTTTTTTGGCTTCTGAAATGAAGCTATAATTATGACAGTTGAATTCTTGTTCTGGGAAATAAGGTGGCATTTAATTCCTTGAGAACAAATGACACTCACAAAAGAACAGTTAATTATTCTCAGCTGCAAAGGAAGGGAGGAGGGGAGAGAAAAATTATGAAAAAGAACATGGTAGCACTTTATATGAAGTATCTATTAACTAATCCTTAACTAAGGCTGAACTACAATTGAACTTCTGGGGCTGTCCCTGAGCCCAGGTAACACCTTTTATGATTTCAATTCACAGTACAACCCAAACAGAAGGAATTAGCAACCTGAAACTTTCTCTATTCCTTGCACGTGATAATACAAATGTTCTCACAAGCCGCCTTTCATCCTAAGAATGCAGACGACACTCACACCCAGTTAAATCAGACCCAGGGGGGTGGCATGGTATTAGTTTTCAATTACAGCTGTCCTAATTCAGGTCTTTAACAGTGATAGTCACTCAATGTGTACTGCAAACAAAGAGAAAGGAAACCATTGTACCCCCAGGTTTTCTTTTTGTTGTGGTTTGTTTCTAGTTTAAACAGCAACTATGCTTCCATTAGCTTTTCTCTGATGGTCCTTTCCTGTTCATTCTGGCAAGCAGCCCCAATGCAATTGCATATGCCAGCTAACACTAGGCCACTCCTCGCAGCTAGTTCTGACACCATCAGCTGCGATGTTAGCAGCCTGCTATTAGAGACGCCTCTTTCTTTGACTGCCCTTTCTTCCTTGGGAGGAATAGATACTCTAGAGAAGGGCCCTGCTGAGTGGAATTCCCCATTTTGACTGCAATTAGGGATTGTGACTTGATTGATTTAGGGGCTCTCTGAAATGTAGCAGGATCAACACAGTTGCACACAAAACAAGGCATAATCCACTGGGTTAAATTAACGTTAAATCAGAGATGATTGGATTAATTGCTATTACATTTTATCTTCTGTGCACATGTGCTGTTGGCAGGCTTTCAGAGCCTTTTTAAAATTAGCTTAGAACTGGATGGAAATGGTACAGGTGCAAATGATTTGTGCACTGGGTCTTTCAAGTACACAGTGGGCCTATAAGAAAGTACATTTCCCACCCCCCCAAATCATATTTTGGATGTGATTTACAAAAACTGCATTGAGAATAAACTTGGCATCACTGCACAGAAGCTATAGATATGTTAAATGGCAAGAGGACTTTTTTGTTGGCTAGAAGATAATTTGGAAAATGGATCCTTTTCATACTGTCACCCCTGGCACTGTCCCCCCCTGTTCAGTTTTGTCCCCTATATGATTTTCTGCCCATGGTGGGGTCTTTAGGGTCCTGAAGATCCATGAGGCAGAGCATTTAGTTTGGCATCCGACCTCCCAAAATACATTCTTCAAAAGCTGCATCCCTTCAAATTTTAAAGGTAAAATGTCGACATGGTGGTTGCTAACATTAGGATGAGTTGATTTAAAGGAAACAGTGTGAAATGTGTGATTGAAACCTCAGTGGAGTGGTCAGATCAGGGACACAAAGAGAAGGTAATCAAAAGCTGGCATCTTTTTCTGTACTCATTTCTCCATCAGCCAGAGGCTCAGACCCACTGCGGGGCTGACCATGGGAAAACCTGGTTAAGCCACTCGGATGAAAGTTATATTTTTATGCTTTAGGAAACATGGTGAATCAAAAGCTTCCTTTTAAGACCACTGTGTGCACAACACAAGAAATAGGTATTGTGGAGGAGACAAAGACTTTGTTCTGGGGCTGATTGTGTTTTGGAATAATACAAATAAATTGGTAAGAGCAAGGTGTCTTCTTGTCCTTGGCCCTTTGAGACCTGCCAGTGATGCCAGGCTTCCGAGGACAACCAGTGAATATCAACATTATTCCCTCTTGGGAAGGACCTTCTGTAGCTCCTTTGCAGCTTATCTATTTGCTTTTTTTTCTAGTTTCCTGACCTGAGGGAAACTTGGCTTCTCATCTTGCTTTTTCATCCCTACCTCTGGACCTGTTCAGATTGGGGAACTTCAGCATTCTTGCTTCTTGAACCTGCCTCTGCTTGCCCCTTTGCTTTCAGCCTCCCTTGTCATCCCTCAAGGGATATCATGGATATCCTTCATGATACCCCTTGCATCCCAAAAAAGAAGAGCATTTAACATACAAATGCCCAAATATAACAAAGGATTGGGACTTGGGCTTGCAAAACCATTCCTCCAACTTATTAAAACGTGTGTACCTGTGTGTGTGTGTACATACAGATATAATCACTTTTTAATTTATTTTGAAAAGGTAACAGATATATATGATTAAGTTCACATGATGCAAACAGTGAAAAGGAAGTTTCCTTCCCAAGTGACCTCTACTGTTTCCTTTTCACTTCAGCAACAACCACTGCTGTTACTGGGTTTTATTTTTTACCCATTTGTCTAGAAATATTATATGCATATATGAAACACATACACATATCCTTCACCCAATATTAAATAAAATGAAATGACAGCATGCTTTACATGCTGTTCTGTATTTCCTGCTTTTTGCTTAAATATATCTTGAAGATTGTTCCATATTAACATACATAGAGATGCCTCATTCTTTTTAAAGTTTCTACAGTATTCCTGGATGTGCTATGATTTATTGAACCAGTCATTTATTGATAGGCATTTAAGTTGTCAGTCCTTTACACAAATAATGCTTGAACCTAATTAAAATTTTTTTTTAAATTTAAGAAGTTGTGAGTTAACAAAACAATCATGCATACCTTACAGGATTCCCATATATTGCCCCACCATCAACACTTTACATTGTTGTGACACATTTGTTACAAATGATGAAATAGCATCCTCATACTATTACCGCTATCTATAGTCCATAGCTTATATTTGATGAGTTTTCCCCACAAACCATCCTATTATTAACACCATGTATTGGTATTGAATATTTGTTATAGCTCATGAGAAAACATTCTCACAGTCCATCATTCACCTTGGGTTCACTGTGTTATACGGTCTCCTGCCTTGTTCAGTCCATCCAAAGTGTACACTCAGTGGCTCTCAGTTTCATCACAGAGTTGTGCTATCATCAGTTCAGTCCATTTCAGAATGTTTTCATTAATTCGAAAGGAAAAATCCCATACTCCCTTATACCCCACCATTATTGACCCTTAGCATTGATGTAGTACCTTCTTTGCCATTGCTGTAAAAATATTACAATATTAATGTTAACTATAGTCTATATATTACATTAGTTGTATTTTTCTCATGTAGTGCCATGTTCTTAACATGTTGTAATAGAGGAACATTCTTGTATTTATACTATTAACCACAATGATCAGCCACCAATGAAATCTTATGTTATACATTCCCTAGATTATCTTCTAGTTTTCTTTCGGTTGACATTAACCTCCCTAACCTACTCCTTTCAGACACAATCACATTTACAAATCAGCATTGCTGATTATATTCACTATAATGTGTCACCATCAACTCCAACCATTTTCTGACATTTATACCCCCTCTTATTAAACATTCTACATACATTCAGCATCAGCTTCCATTCTCAACCCATATTCTATTCTATCTCCTAGTAACATGTACTCTAGTTTAACCCCATGAGTTTACTCATCCTATTTAATTCATATTAGTGAGACCATACAATATTTGTCCTTTTGTGTCTGCTTATTTCCCTCAGCATAATGTTCTCAAGGTTCATTCATGTTGTCAAATGCATCCTAAGTTCATTTCTTCTTAGAGCTGAATGTATTCCACTGTATGTATTTACATTTTGTTTATCCATTCATCAGTTGATGGACACTTGGGTTGTTTCCATATTTTGATGCCACTATGACCATTGGCGTGCAAATGCCTGTTTATGTCCTTGCTTTCAGTTCTTCTGAATATATTCCTAGTAGTGGGATTGCTGGATCATATGGCAGTTCTATATTTAGCTTCCTGAGAAACTGCCAAACTGTCTTCCACAGAGGCTGCACCATTTTACATTCCCACCAACAGTGAAGGGGTGTTCCTATTTCTCCACATCCTCTCCAACACTTGTAGTTTTCTGTTTTTTAAATAATGGCCATTCTGTAAGGCTTGAAGCATTATCTCATTGTAGTTTTGACCTGCATTTCCCTAGTGATGTTGAGCATCTTTTCATGTACTTTTTGGCCATTTGTTTTTCTTTTTTTGGAAAAATTTCTTTTCAAGTCTTTTGCCCATTTTTAATTCGGGTTGCTTGCCTTTTTATTGTTGAATTGTGTGGGCTCTTTATATAACATGGAGTTCAGCCCCTTATCATATATGCAGCTTCCAAAAATTTTCTCCCAATGAGTAGGCTGCCTTTTCACGTTCTTAACAGAGTCATTTGAAGGACACAAGTATTTAAGTTTGAGGAGGTCCCATTTATCAATTTTTAATTTCATTGCTTGTGCTTTGGGTGTAAGGTTTAAGAAACCATCACATACCACTAGGTCTTGAAGATACTTGTCTACACTTTCTTCTAAGAGTTTTATGGTTCTAGTTTTTATATTTAGGTCTTTGATCCATTTTGAGTTAATTTTTGTATTAGGTGTGAGATAATGGTCTTCTTTCTTTTAGCTATGCATATACAGTTCTCCCAACACCATTTGTTGAATAGACTGTTCTGACTCACCTGGGTGGGTTTGATAACCTTGTCAAAAATCACTTGACTGCATATGTGAGGGTCTGTTTCTGAATTCTCAATTCGATTCCATTTGGTCAATATGTCTGTCTTTATGCCAGTACCATGCTGTTTTTACCACTGTAGTTAAGTAATATGCTTTAAAGTCAGGAAGTGAGAGCTTTCCAACTTTGTTCTTCTTTTTAAAGACATTTTTGGCTGTTCAGGGACCTTACCCTTCCAAATAAATTTGATAATTAGCTTTTCCATTTCTGTAAAAATAAAAAGGCTGTTGAAATTTTTATTGGGATTGCATTGAATCTGTCAACCAGTTTAGGTAGAAGTGACATCTTAACCATATTTAGTCTTCCAATCCATGAACACAATGTCCTTCCATTTATTTATGTCTTCTTTGTTTTCTTTTAGCAATGTTTTATAGTTTTCTGAATATAGGTCCTTTATGTCCTTGGTTAAATTTACTCCTAAATATTTGATTCTTTTAGGTGCTATTGTACATGGAATATTTTTTTCTGACTTCTTCCTCAGATTGTTCATTAGTAGGATATAGAAATGCTACTGATTTTTGTGTATTAATCTTGCATCCTGCCCCTTTGCTGAACTTGTCTATTAGTTTTAGTAGCTTTGTTGTGGATTTTTCGAGATTTTCTAGGTAGAGGATCATATCATCAATGAACAGCAAAAGTTTTACTTCTTCCTTTCCTATTGGGTAGCTTTTACTTCTTTTTCTTGCCTAATTGCTCTAGCTAGAACTTCTAGTACAATATTGAATAACAGTGGTGACAGTGGACATCCTTTCAATCTTTCACCGCTGCATACAATCCTAGCTATGGGTTTTTCATTTATGAACTTCACCATGTTGAGAAAGTTTCCTTCTATTTCTATCTTTCAGAGTGTTTTTTATCAAGAAAGGATGCTATATTTTATCAAATGCCTTTTCTGCATCAATCAAGATGATCATGTAATTTTTCTCCTTCAATTTTTTAATGTCGTGTATTACATTAATTGATTTTCTTATGTTGAACCACCTTTGCATACCTGGGATAAAACCCACTTGATTGTGGTGTATAATTCTTTTAATGTACTTTTGGATTTGGTTAGCAAATATTTGGTGAGGATTTTTGCATCTATATTCATTAGAGAAATTGGTCTGTAATTTTCTTTTTTTGTAGTATCTTTGTCTGGCTTTGGTATTAGGGTGATGTTGGCTTGGTAGAATGAGTTTGGTAGTGTTCCCTCCTGTTCAATTTTTTTTGAAGAATTTTAGCAAGATCTTTGAATGATTGATAGAATTCACCTGTGAAGCCATCTGGTCCTGGGCTTTTGATTTTTGTAAGTTTTTTGATAACTGTTTCAATTTCATTACTTGTGATTGGTTTATTGATGTCTTCTATTTCTTCTAGGGTCAGTGTAATAATATAATAAATGAACTAAACCTAACAGACATTTATAGAGTTTCTAGGAATTTGTCCAATTTGTCTCCATTGTCTAGTTTGTTGGCATACAGTTAGTTGTTCACAGTATCCTCTTATGATCTCTTTTATTTCTGCAGGGTCAGTGGTAATGTTCTCTACTCATTTCTTATTTTATTTATTTGCATCTTCTCTCTTTTTCTCTTTGCCAGTCTAGCTAAGAGTTTGTCAATTTTGTTGATCTTCTAATAGAACCAGCTTTTGGTTTTGTTGATTCTTTTTTGTTTTCTTTCTCAATTTCATTTATTTCTGCCCTAATATTTGTTGTTTCTTTTCTTTGCTTGTTTTGGGATTAGTTTGCTGTTCTTTTTCTAATTCCTTCAGGTATGCAGTTAGGTCTTCGATTTTAGCTTTTTATTCTTTTTAAATGTAAGCATTGAGGGCTATTAATTTCCCTCTCAGCACTATCTTCACTATATTTCTAGGTTTTGGTATGTTATGTTCTCATTTTTATTAGTCTTGAGATATCCTATTAACTTCTCTTGCAATTTCTTATTTGACCCACTGATTATTTCAGAGTATGTTATTTAATATCCATATATTTGTGAAATTTCCCCTTTTCTCCCTGTTATTGATTTCCAGCTTCATTCCATTATGGTCAGAGAAAGTGCTTTGTAGAATTTCAATCTTTTAATTTTTAAATAAATTTTAAATTTATCGAGATTGATATTGGGACCCAACATATGGTCTATCCTGGAGAAAGATCCAAGAGCACTTGAGAAGAATGTATATCCTGCTGTTTTGAGGTGTAATGCTCTATAAATGTCTGTTAGGTCTAGTTCATTTATTATATTATTAAAGCTCTCTGTTTGCAGATGTTCTATCCAATGCTGAGAGTGGTGTATTGAAGTCTCCAACTATTATTTTAGAGACATCTATTTCTCCCTTCAGTTTTGCCAGTGTGTGTGTCTCATGTATTTTGGGGAACCCAGGTTAGGTACATAAATATTTATAAGTGTTATTTCTTCTTATTGAATTGCCCCTTTTATTAATATACGATGATCTTCTTCATCTCTTAAAACAGTTTTTCATTTAAAATCTATTTTGTACAATATCAGTATAGCTACTCCAGATCTTTTTTGATTACTATTTCCATGGAATATCTTTTTCCAGCCTTTCACTTTCAGCCTGATTGTGTCCTTGTGTTTAAGGTGAGTCTTTTGTAGACAACATATAGATGGCTCATATTTTTTTAATCCATTCTGTCAGTCTATGTCTTTTGATTGGGGAATTCAACCCATTAACATTCAATGTTATTACTGTAAAGGCATAAATTATTCATTCATTTTATCCTTTGACTTTCCATTATCATATCTTACTATTTTCTGTCTTTTTATCCTTTTAATTACCCTTACTAATATTCTTCATTTCTACCCTCTTCTCCAAGTCTCTCAGCCTTGACCTTGCCTTTCAGACTGCAGATCTCCCTTTAGTGTCTCTTGTAAATCTGCTCTTTTGGTAATAAACTCTCTCAGGTTTTGTTTGTCTGTGAGGACTTTAAACTCACCCTCATTTTTGAAGGACAGTTTTGCCAGGTAACAAATTTTTGGCTGGTAGGTTTTCTCTTTCAGGACTTTAAATATATCATACCACTGCCTTCTCACCTCCATGGTTTCTGATGAGAGGTCAGCATACAGTCTTATTGAGCTTCCCTTGTATATGATGCATTGCTTTTTCTCTTGCTGCTTTCAGAATCCTCTATCTCTGGCATTTGACATTCTGAATAGTATGTGTCTTGGGGTAGGTATATTCAGATTTATTCTGTTTGAGGTGTGTTGTCCTTCATGATATTTTTGTCTTTCATAAGGATTGGGAAGGTTTTGGTCATTATTTCCTCAAATATTTTTTCTGCTCTTTTTCCTTTTTCTTCTCCTTCTGGGACACCTATAATGCATATGTTTGTGTGTTTTGCATTATCATTCAATTCTCTGAGACACTGTTCCATTTTTTCCATCTTTTCTCTTTCTGTTCTTTTTTTTTTTTTAAGTTTA